>CATIWK010358803.1:0-18944 GCA_949634005.1 Mallotus japonicus
AAGTGGTTGGTTCTGGGTGGTTGTAAAACCTAATTGAGAAAGAACTTCTACAAGATTGGAGTAAAATAAATTATGAAAGGTAGTGAGTGTTGGGTGGCAAAGAACCAATTTCTCTGAATATGAGAATGCCGATACAATTTAAGAAAGAATGGATATGGAAGGAGTTCACTTGTAGGAAGATAGAAGTTGCATTGATTGAAGATAAATTAAAACGAGTTATTGGGATCTTTTGCATTAGCATATACTAGAAGCCTATTCATTGTTGCATAAAATGAAGCATATCCAGGCTACAGGAGTAAATAAAATGAGAAGCAGACTTTGGATGATTTAGTGCAGAGTGGTGGAGGATAATTTTAGTGACATTTGACCTTTATATATACATGGCTCTAAGCAGGTATTCGAGGAAAATAATCTGTATGGATGACCCTATCCAGAATGGTTTAGGGCTTAGCTGAATGGATTTGGGATAGGCGTGGCTACAGCTTGGAGGATATGGGACTCAAGAGAATATGAAATCTAGTGTTTTGTATTTTTATGCGGATCTTGAGACTTGGGGGACATTGTATGATGAGATTCTGGAATGTGAGATCATATGGCTGTCATAAATTTTTTGTCATTAGGAATTCTTGTATTGTTTTGTTTTTATCAATTACATACTGTTGCTGTCGTTTGTTTGGTGAAATACTTCTGTTGGTGTATGAATTGCAAATTCCATATTGAGTTCTCTTCCATGCTAAATGCAGGATCTCACAGTCATCCTATCAACACTTCTTCCAGTACTTTGCATCAATAATGATAGCAAAGAGCATTCAGATTTTTCAGTGGGACTGAAGGTGCATATATCTATCTTGAACACATGCCTTTTTCCTTATGTTGTTTGTTACTTGAATATATTGGTTGTGGAATTCTTTTCTTGTGTTTGCCTTTGGGGTCTATTATTTTTTTTCCTTACATATTCTTGTGTTTTTGTTTTATTGCAGACCTATAATGAAGTTCAGCATTGTTTTCTGACTGTCGGTTTAGTATACCCTGATGATTTATTTACATTTCTTCTGAACGTGAGTATCTATTTTCTTGTTAGATACTTTAGGAGACTTTAATAGGAAATTTAATCACTGCACAGCCTGCATAGCCAGGCCAGAAGTTAGTTATTGCTGTTTCTTTTTTCAATTGAAATTGGTTCATTATGTTTTGTTTCCATATACATCCTTAAATGTGACTGATATTTTGATGTAACACTTCTCTTGTTTTTGTATACTTCTGCTACCAGAAATGCCGATTGAAGGAAGAGTCTTTAACATTTGGTGCACTATGTGTTCTAAAACATCTTTTGCCAAGGTTTTTCCACTTCATTAGTTTGAGATTCTTACCCTTTGTTGTCCTATTTGACCTTAGCCATATAGTTTCCATATGTAGATCATCCGAAGCTTGGCATAATAAAAGGCCTTTACTAGTTGAAGCTGTAAAGTCCTTGCTAGATGAGCAAAACTTGGATGTCAGAAAGGCATTATCAGAGGTATGTAATAACTTGTAAGATATAGTGGATTCTAATTTCAAAAGCATTTCTAAAAGGTTTCTTGTTGAAGTTTGTGATTCTATTTGTTTTTTGTTTTTGGCAGTTGATTGTAGTTATGGCCTCGCATTGCTATTTGGTTGGTCCATCTGGTGAATTGTTTGTTGAATACCTTGTACGTCATTGTGCTCTACCAGATTTTGAAAGAAATGATCCTGACAGCTCCAAGGTAGGCTATGATTCTAGTAAGATCCATATTTTTAAGTAAATTCTTGGTTGGGGTTTAGAGAGTTAAGTTGTTGTAGTTGATCTAATGCCATAATTTTAAGCATCAATCTGGTTTGATCAACAAAGGAATTCTATAGTTAGATGGATCTAGTGCTGTGAATGCATACTGTAATGTTGGGTGTCAAGATTACCCATACGGATATTTCAGACATTACTAAACCATGTCTAAGAGTCTGCTGGTTAAGTTTGAGACTGAATTTCAAAAATATGAACTTAGACTAGTGCCATTTCCGAAATATATAATCTGGTACTTACATTTTCTTTTTTACTAAGTTTTTGATTTTTGGTATTTCATTTTTTTTACTTTTTAGTCATTTGTTACACTTTTTTCCCCTCCTCTTTAAAATAAAATTATTTCTTTGTTACTCACCTTTTAAATGAAACATCCTTAAGTCTCTCACCTTGAGATCAGGGAATAATTTTTTTTTTTTTTTTCTGAAACTGAGGCACTACAGTTAATATTTTAATGGAAGGAATAAATATGACAATTCGGTACTGTATTATTAAGTGATGACTCGAAAATGTATAGTTTTCCAAATATAATGGAGTTTTTTCAATTTATCTTTATTGTAAAACATAATAAGTTTAATAATAAATATATATATATATATATATATCATTTTTTTTTCCCTCTCAGGTAAAGTCGGGGAGTTTTGTTCCAACAGAGTTGAGAGCAATCTGTGAAAAAGGCCTTCTTCTGATAACTATTACAATTCCGGAAATGGAGGTATTGGTACTTTTCTTTTCTAAATTTATCAGATAGTGGCATGGATTCTCTCCATGGTGCTAGAGCTGATTTGCATTCATACGGTTCATTGGTTTCATAAGTTGGAATATTAACTTAATGTTTGATTCATGTCTTAATACTCTGCAGCATGTTCTTTGGCCATTTCTTTTAACCATGATCATTCCACGGATTTATACTGGTGCTGTTGCAACGGTATGTCCTTAGTCATCTATATTTATGTAATTTTGTGTTGTGATAATACAAGATTTTGGACTTCAATGCTTGGTTTGATGGATTTGTTTAGCTTTCATGTGTATTCTGCTTGAATTACTTCTGTATTTTCTTTGTTATGGTTGTTCCTGTGAAGTCTTTATTTGTTCATTTATTCTGTATCAGAGGTAGATTTTACAACTTTTACTACTCTGGATGCATATATGTTGCTCTAACAGGTTTGCAGATGCATCTCAGAATTGTGCAGACGTAGATCTTCTAACGTCAGTGGTATGCTTAGTGAGTGCAAAGCTCGTGCTGATATTCCAAGTCCCGAGGTTTATCTTTACTAGTGTCCTCTATTTGGTTATTATTATTTTTTTATTGGTGAATGTAAACCTCAATGATTCTTTTGGTGTATTTGATGCAGGTTCTATTTGCCCGCTTACTGGTGCTTTTGCATGATCCACTGGCAAGGGAGCAGCTGGCGACTCAGATTTTGACAGTATGCTTCCCTTATCCCTTCATGTAGCCAAATAATACAATATTGATCTGTTGTTCTATTCTTCTTGATTGCAATTTTAGAGCAATGGATGAACTAGTTCTTTGAAGTTGATAGGTTCAGGACTGGTTGGTTACTCTACACATCTTTATTAAGCTATGCTAAAGTTCTTTATTTTCTCTTTCTTGCGATCTACTCCTAGATTGCAAAAGAGTTCTTTATTATCGATGGAAACTTTAGGTGATTAAAATGCAATGAAGAGATAATTAAGAGATAAGAATAAGGGGAATTCAAATGCCACTATTTAGGATAAAACAATTGGAATTGTTGCGTGTTTTGATAATTCAAAATAAAGAAACATGCAATTTGCTTGTTTTTTCCCTGCAGGTTCTTTGTTATTTGGCACCTCTGTTTCCAAAGAATGCCAACATGTTTTGGCAAGATGAGGTATGCTACATGAAGTTATAATTGAGCTTAAATTTGAAGTTGCATGGTATGTAAATGTGAAGAAACCACCTAAAAAGGAAAAAGAGCATTGGATATGTATTCACGCGATAAAATTTGACTGCGTATTTAGTTTTCCCATCTTTTTGTAATACCTAACAGCATTGAGTATTTGAACATTTGGGTTATATCCGGCTTCTTCTTCTGCATATTTTTAACTTTGGATGGACTCAGGTGTTATGTAATAATCCTCAGATCTGTATAGGTCTCCACATTTATTATCCATAGAAATGCATTTTTCAATATTTCGCTTCCATACTTTAAAGCACAGGTGGAAAAATGGATAATGGCTAGAATCTAATTGATTGTTCTATCTGGTAAGCTCTAGATTCCTAAAATGAAGGCATATGTTAGCGATACGGAAGACTTGAAGCTGGATCCTTCATACCAAGAGACTTGGGATGACATGATAATCAATGTGAGATTCTTTATTTTATAAAACATGTCTTAAATTCCTTCTATTTTTATCGGGACTGCTTTATTGCATTGTAAGGCACATGTGCTTTCATTTTACGCGGTGAAAAATGCACCATAAAATTGAAGATTTTCTGTACTTTTTGGATGACAGTTCCTTGCAGAGTCTTTGGATGTGATTCAAGACACTGATTGGGTGATCTCTCTTGGAAATGCCTTTACCAACCAATATGAGCTCTATACTCCAGACGATGAACATGCTGCACTTATTCACCGGTATTAATATCTTGAATGTGCTTCCTTGGATAAGCCTACTTTCTGCTTCTAACACTGATTCAGATACTTCAGACATGCATACAGTCCTTCATGAATATGTCTGACATTTGAAAGTAAAATCTTTGATTTGGGAAGTGCATCAGTAATTTGCTTGATTTTCCTGGATACTTAACGTGCAACATTTTGATTTAACTCTTTTATGCTACCATTTAAATAGATGACCCTTCTAGGGTAAATGTTCCATATATTCTGACATAAAAATTAGAGATTCTTAACAAATATTCTGGATGCTTGTGTGTCTGTGTAAGTGTGGACATAATATTAGTTTCTTAGATAATGTTGTAACTCTTTATTTGTTGATGGCTTCATGAATTCACCACCCTTCTGTAAACCTGCTGAATTCTTAATTGAATCGTTCAAGACTCATTTATAGTTGGAATTTCTTTCTTCATACTGCAGGTGCCTTGGTATGCTCCTTCAGAAGGTTGATAACAAGGCTTATGTTCAGAATAAGATTGATTGGATGTATATGCAGGCTAACATTTCTATTCCAACCAATAGGCTTGGTTTAGCAAAAGCCATGGGATTGGTAAATTTGATGTTTATATTTCTCGTAATCTTTGCTTTTAGACAGGAAAACTCAAACAAGAAAAGGAATTGCAAATTTGTCCTGCTGTGTTTATATTATATAGCTCTTGCTGTTCCAGGTTGCAGCCTCCCACTTGGATACTGTGTTGGAAAAGCTGAAAGAAATTCTGGCTAATGTTGGGCAAAGTATTTTTCAGAGGTGAATTTAAGTTTTAAAGACAATCTGACCCTAAGCACCTCATCATCAACTTTAGTTCATCATGTGCATGTTTAAAAAGAATTAATTCCAGTTTTTCTAGTTCTAATTATAGATGCTCACTTTTCATTTTTCTTTTCTAATTTCTTTTCCCATTCAGAATGATATCTTTTTGTGTGCGCTATAGCTTTTCCATGTAATGCTTTGTTAGCTTATAAATATCCTACATTTGCTAGTGCCTAATAGAAAATGTAACTTGGATGTCAGAAGTTAAAATTAATAGCACTATAGATATGATAATTTATTGGTAGGCCATTCTCATTACAACAATGCTGTCCTCAACTGCAAGGGCATAGGTTTGAAGATTCAGATTAACCATTCAATGCAGCGACCAGCGAATATGAAGTGTAGAGCTTTGTGGAGAATTTCCTTCCCGCAATTCTACCGTAGTAATTTTTTTTTGTTGTCTCATATGAATTTGGAGAAATTGGATGCAAGACTGATCAAATTTCTCTTCCCAGAGTCCTTGAGATTTTGTTTGCACTTAATAAGACTTCATTGTAAAAGTGGGAAATGAGCAATAATTAGGTGGTTCTGTTTTCATTTTATCATCTAACCAGTTAATGATGATGCTTAATGGCTTATAACTTCATTTTTGCAGATTGTTGTCTTTTTTCTCTGATAGCTATAAGACTGAAGAGTCTGATGATATACATGCTGCCTTGGCTCTGATGTATGGATATGCTGCAAGATATGCTCCATCAACCGTTATCGAAGCAAGAATAGACGCACTTGTTGTAAGCCTTTTTGATACTTTTATACTGAGTCTCTAGAAGACTGGGTCATCAATTTGGTCCTTTATTGGCTAAAGCTGTAACCAAAGAGATATAGGTTCAGCTCAGACTTGTCACTTTTAACCATAAAAACACAATAATTACGAGTTTTAGAAAAGGAAAGGATTGAATGCTGAGATTTGGAAAGGGGAAGATCATAGTGCATAACATCAAGGAATTTTCTTTTTTCAGCAGAAGTAATGAGATTTGAACTTAAGATACCCCAACGCCACCTCATCCTGTGCTGAACCCAAATCTCAAATGATATAATTTAAGTTGGCATTGGCTCTGGTGATCCTGCTTTCTAAAGTCAGGCTATGGATGGGCTACTGCTGTGTTTCGTACTTTGTTCTTGTTCTTTTTCAATAAGTTCTTTTTTATCTGAAAATATTTTCAAGCTGCTGACAAGCATGTTATGATGTCTTTTACCTCATCTATTTCAACATGCCAGCTAAATTTCTGTGAGATTCTGAAATCTCTGAATGACATGATGAATATCTAGAAATTTACTGACATCATGTAATATTAATTTATGATAATTACGGTCTCTATTCAATGTTGTGAGCTTTGCTGGATGTATATATTCTGAATGTGTTGCCATTTACACTGTTTTGTCAGTCATTTATGCTAATATATGCTAGACAGCTCAATTCTTTCTTGCTCTGGCTTTCAGGGGACCAATATGCTCTCACGGCTTCTTCATGTTCGCTACCCTACAGCAAAGCAGGCTGTAATCACTGCTATTGATTTACTAGGTTTGTATTTGCTGTTGATTAAAGCTGGTTCTGTTATTTTTTATCTTTTAGCACACTCTGCATTAATATATTTTTACAGTGGATATGAGAATAAGTCCTTTCTTTTTTTTGAATTCCTGATGATTGAAATTGTAGTTATTTATTTTCACAAACTAATTTTGATCATTTTTGTGGTAATTTTAGGATGTTAGTTCTTTACTAGGATTTCAAAAGTTGGAATTATGTGCCTTTTTTTTTTTGTTTTTGTTTTTTTTTTAAATATTGATTGGCTTGCCATTATTGCATAAAATAGTCTAGAGTCATAATGTAGGTCCTGTGGAATAAAAGAGCTGGGCTTTGTCTGCATGGGACTCATTCTTATACTATTCTGCACTAATTGTTTGGCTGGACACACAAGTCTAATAAATGTTAGTGAGGATTTTCATTACTTTGCTTCTATTATTTAAGTTGGTGATTTGTTCAGTTTTTAGCTCTCTGCAGGAAAAGAAATTCTACACCATTGGTCCAACTCCTTTTCCCAATCTGTTATCTCTCTCTCTCTCCCCCCCATCCTCTCTCCTTCCCTTCCCTTCCCTTCCCTTCCCTCTGGTCTGAGGAAGTTAGGAGTGAGCATATCATTCTTTGTTTGAGAATGTTTAATGAATAACTGAGATACATTCTGTTTTAAAACTGACTTGTAGGTAGGTACAATTTGCTTTCTTTTAGTAAGGTACCTCAGTTCTTCTGCTATTTCATGAAAGTTGGACAATATTGTACCTTCCTCCATTAGATTTGAAAGAGTTTACTAGGATGCTCTTGATTTGCATTTGCAATGAAGATCTGTTGGTTTTCTGTTTGTCCTTAGAAAGCACATTAACAATGATGCAAACAGCAACCCAATTGCAAAGTTCTCTTTGGAGTAGTTAGATTAAAGGCTATAAATGTTCTTGTCAAAGTTTTCATATTGTTACAGTTTCATCCCTCAAGGCTATAAAATCTTTTACATTTTAATTTAGTCGTTTCTTCAAAATGATTAAGAAGTAGCATGAAGAGGAGCTTTGTTGTTTAGAGGAAATAACAAAAAAATCCACATGATTGTCCAAGAAAAAGAAGGAAAAGGAATTGGAATCGTCTTGATACTTTAGTTGATCACCATGTTTTTGTCTTTGGAACTCGGCCAGATATTAAGATCTAACACAGGATGGCTAATTTATTTTTTGCTGAGGTACCCATGTGGTATTCCATTATATTCATTGTTATTGATAAATGTGTAATTCTGTGCTAGGCATTTACCATAATTTGTAACTCTGGAAATATTATTTGTTATGATACTCATTATTGGGAAGATGATTGCTCTAATGTACTGTTGCTAACGCAGGTTGTGCTGTCATTAATGCTGCGGAAAATGGTGCACCATTTCCACTTAAAAGAAGAGACCAGTTGCTTGACTATATATTGACTTTGATGGGCAGAGATGATAGTGATGATTTTGCTGACTCTAGTCTTGAACTTCTACATACCCAGGTCTTTGGAACCATTCTATTGGTTTCGTATCATCGTTTTATATTAGTATTTTTTCACTCATTTGCTTTTCATGACTGTTTCTGCAGGCGCTGGCTTTAAGTGCTTGCACTACCTTGGTCTCTGTGGAACCGAAGTTGACAATTGAAACTAGAAATCATGTTATGAAGGTACGTGTTTGGTAATGTTGATTAAATATGAGTGGGAAAACTTTTGTCCCATAATCACTTGTATCAGCCTGGTGAATTCTCTGATATTTTGACAGGCAACATTAGGATTCTTTGCTTTGCCAAATGAACCAGTGGATGTTGTCAACCCCCTAATTGACAACCTTATTACTCTCTTATGTGCGATTCTTCATACAAGGTATTTTTAGACCACAAAGTCTGAGCTTTTCTATATAGTTTTTCTTTGGAATTTTTTCCTTTTCTTTTCTGTAATTAGTATGAATCAATTATTTATCATTCTGAGGGATATCATCAGATATTGACAAATTTTACTCTGTGACAAATGTCACTGTAAATTTTTGAAATGGGGAGGGAAATAAATTTGCTAAAATTCCAGATGCCCTGCATGAAACTGATATGTGTCTAATTTGATTTGTTTCTTTTGTTCATATCTTTCTTTAAACACGAGATTTTGTTTGATGCATAAGCATTCATTGGATTAGGCTTTGTTCATATTCCCACTCTAACTAGGACTTTGTATAAAATTAGTGGCGAGGATGGACGAAGTCGAGCAGAGCAGCTTTTGCATATTTTGAGACAAATAGATCAATATGTTTCTTCACCTGTGGAGTATCAAAGGAGAAGAGGTTGTCTTGCAGTGCATGAGATGCTTGTCAAATTTCGGATGCTCTGCATCAGCGGATATTGTGCACTTGGTTGCCGTGGAAATTGCACACACAGCAAGCAAATTGATCGCACGCTGCATGGGAACTTTTCAAACTTACCATGTAATAGTACTTCCTGTTGATATTACAAATATCTAGTATCTTTTTCTTGACTTGTGCCGCTTCTTTTGTTTGACTACCAGCGGCATTTGTATTGCCAAGTCGTGAAGCCCTCTGTTTGGGGGAGAGAGTCATTATGTATCTTCCACGATGTGCAGACACTAATTCTGAAGTTAGAAAACTTTCGGCTCAGGTATTTCTTGAGTGACTCTTAGTTGTTTGCCATGCTAGTTTGTAGCATGTGGCTAATTACTTGTTTCTCAAGGTTTTTGAGGCTACATTCTTGGAAATTTTTTCCTATGAAATTTATTTAGTTTTGACATTAACATCTCATCTTTCTCCTATGATAGATTCTTGATAAACTCTTTAGCATCTCTCTTTCACTTCCAAAACCTGGAGGGTCCAGTTTTGATGTGAATATGGAGTTGCTGTATAGTGCTTTATCCTCCCTAGAGGATGTTATAGCCATCTTGAGAAGTGTAAAGTTCTATCCATTCATTTTATTTTAATGTTGCCCTTATTTTCTACACTTCCATTATTTGAAGCAGTGAAA
Source organism: Mallotus japonicus (assembly GCA_949634005.1). NCBI lineage: Eukaryota > Viridiplantae > Streptophyta > Magnoliopsida > Malpighiales > Euphorbiaceae > Mallotus > Mallotus japonicus. Next base: position 9,812 of record CATIWK010358803.1, read on the forward strand.
GTGAATATGCAACTTCTTTAATTTCTTCTTTTTCCTGTATCTTCAGGATGCTTCCATTGACCCATCTGAGGTTTTTAACAGAATTGTTTCATCTGTCTGTGTTTTATTGACAAAAAATGAGGTACACTCTATTTTCTAGGAGAGTAAAAAATTTTGAATGAGTTTGTGGCTTGTTGGAGCATCATTTTTATTGTTGATTTCTTGCAGCTTGTAGCCACCCTGTATGGTTGCACAGCAGCCATATGTGATAAGAGTAAGCCATCAGCTGAAGGGGCCATCCAAGCTGTTATCGAGTTTGTATCAAAGAGGGGGAAGGAGCTGAGCGAAAATGATGTTTCAAGGTCTTTGAAATGAAAGAATTTTGACTTAGTTCCTGTTTACACCTGAGATTTCATTTGCCTCTTTATTCTGATTGTTTTTCTTCAGTACTTCAACATCTTTTTCTGACTTTTCTGTTATCAGTGAACAAAATAGATCATTAAAATGTGCCAAACCATGCTTCCATGGAGGACTTGAGGGCCCAATTGTTCTCTGTAATAGCAAATCCAACTTTTGAAGGGAACATGCAATTATTATGTTCATGACTTCATCTGCTTTGTAAAATTCACTTATTATCCCATATTTTATGCCTCTTTGTAATATCACAAACTAAATGTGGGAGAGTATCATAGGGTTTTGACAAGACATTTTGAACATATGATGGAAGAAAGGATTGAAAGAAGAGAGTTAGTTGTATATGGGTTTCCATTTTTGTTTTTGTTTTTCTGACATGTTTTTGGTTGTCGAAATCCAAAATAGATCCCATTACCCATTGCTAAAACTATAGGGCCTATAAAAATCGGTACTTTTTATTGACAGAACAATGCCATTGTCTACAGGACAACCCAATCATTGCTCTCTGCTGTGGTTCATGTAACTGAGAAACATTTGCGGTTGGAGACTCTTGGAGCAGTATCCTTTTTTTTTTTTTTTTCCGGTTCTGATTCTGGCCTTTTTTTGTGTGTTAGTTTTTGTTATTTTGTCCTTAGCTATTTAAAGATTTCTTCTCTAGCTGAATGTACTAGTTCAAAAATTGTCTTTGACGAAGTGTTAGCCACTGCTGCAAGGGACATAGTCACAAAGGATATTTCTAGATTGCGAGGTGGCTGGCCAATGCAGGAAGCATTTTATGTAAGTACTGATCTTAACCTATAATGTTGTTCCTCTCTCAGTAAGAATATTTTACATTTATTTTAATTTATTTCCATCTGAAGGTCTTGTACTCTTTAAGAATATTTTTCTTCAAATCATTGTAGAACATATATTCATTATTTAATGAACTCCTTTGGAACATTTTGCAGGCCTTCTCTCAACATGTAGTGCTTTCTTTTCTTTTCCTGGAGCATCTGACATTTGTCCTTAACCAGTCTCCTGTCATTAAGGGTGACTTGGAGAAAGGAGACACTTCTAGCCGCTTTTCTGATGGTCAGATCGAGGATGACATTTTACAAGCTGCTATATTTGCTCTTACTGCCTTCTTCAGGTTTGCAGATATATGCATTCGTTAGACTTGGCTTCTTTTTACAGTCACAACTCATGCAATCTTTACATAAATGCAGAGGCGGTGGTAAAGTTGGAAAGAGAGCTGTGGAGCAAAGTTATGCCTCTGTTCTTGCTGCACTCACACTACAATTTGGAAGTTGTCATGGTCTAGCTAGTTCCGGTCGACATGAACCATTACGGTTGGTGTCTATTAGATGTGCCCTTTTTATTTTCTGAAACATGCATGTTCCATGTACTCCAGGTTTTATGAGTGCATGTGAAACATTGACATTTATTTTCTGTTCTGTGCAGTGCTCTTCTAACTGCATTTCAGGCATTCTGTGAATGTATGGGAGACCTTGAAATGGGAAAGGTACACAATTGTCTGAGCAGTGGGTAGGAAGTATTAGTTTATTACAATTTGTACTCTGAAGATATGGATCTGGAATGTTGATTGAGTAATTGATAAATATACATGTTGCATGAAGATTTTGGCTAGAGATGGAGAGCAAAATGAGAAGGAGAAGTGGATCACTCTTATTGGAGATGTAGCAGGCAGCATTTCCATAAAGAGACCAAAAGAGGTATTTTATGAGAAGAAATTCTCTTTTCAAGTACTTCTTTCTCCTTTATCTTATTTTTTTCTTTTCTTTGCTTCTACACTTCGCTACTTTTGGGTTCTTCATTTTCTGGATACTAGGACTAGTATAATTCGTAGCAGATGAAAAGCTAGTGTATGATAACACAATGACTGTGTAAAGCTTTAGAATCTGCAAATGGAGAACAATATATATTTTTAAAATACGCTTTATGAAAGTGTCGTTTAGAATATGTAACTTGGGCAAAAAATCTCGATAAGAAATATGCCATATCTCATCTTTCCCGAGAATGCTTCTAGCCTAAACCAAAGTTAAGCTTCAGTGCATACACAATAGCTACAATTAAAATTGGTTGAAAATATATGGTCAAGACATTAGTAATTGCTATGGTCATTTCAACTTTAGTTGAACTACTAATATCTGGATAGTTACGCTCATTTTTCAGACATAATGGCAGTGCCAAACAAATAATTTTGTTGGTCAGGTTTTACATGTGCAATATCATTATTTTAACTCTCGTTGCTGGTTTATTCAGGTCCAAAATATTTCTCTGATTTTAACTAAATCCTTAAACCGCCACCAAAGCTTTCAAAGGGAAGCTGCTGCTGCAGCATTGTCGGAGTTTGTTCGCTATAGGTATTTGAAGAATAATTTGCCGTCATATGATACTATAATTATTTGTCTTTTGTGTAATGTGTCTTGAATTTTAAAACTCTGTACTGGTCCATTGCTTGAATAGTATCTTTTCTGAATTATTTTTGGTATGTCACTCCATTAATGAACTGTAGTAGAAACGATATCCTCTTGATGGACAATGCATACTATTCTAGGATTGTCATTCAGTTCAATGGATACTGTCAGCGCCATCTAAACATTAAGGAAAAAGTCACTTTTCTTTGACTATATGCAGCTTCTGTGACCACTGGGAAGATTTATCATTTTTTTGCTCTCTCTCTCTTTCTGACATTACCACATTTTTCAGTTTAAAGATTTGATAGCTATGGAGCTTTGCTATCAAAATTTGATGCCTGAATTCTTAATATATGTTTTTCACAATGACCTTAAGCTTGGAGTTCCTTGCTGAGATCAGGGATCTGATTTTTGTTGGCATTTAGAGCTGTGTGATTTTTGAATGATAGAGACAGACAGTTGCTAATCTATTAAATGAATTGCAATCATAATACATTTAATTGGCAGTTTTTTTTTTAATACTGTTTTCAGAACTTTTTTAAGAGAAAAAAGTGTTTTCAAACTTGTTTTCCCTTTGTCGAATGTACTTCTGGTAAGCAACCTTTACCTTACTTACTGAGTTTCAGTTGTGATGTTTTCAAATATCTTTTTGCATTTATTCTATTGTAAAAGAATTCCACATTTTTTGTGTCAGAATTTACTGCTTCCTAAAACATTTAAACATAAATTGTTAGTTTAAATATCAACTGCATGTTGTCAAACTAGTGATTCCATTTACTTGTCCTTGGTGAAGTTTCTTACTTGTGCTGGATAGTTGGGATGGTCTTTAAGGAGCCATGTAATGCCTTGGTGTTTCTATGTTTTCCTCACCAAAGATCATCTTATGGTTTCCAGTAAAATGCCCACTTAGGTTTTATTCAATAAATTCTTGATTTAAAGTATATTAATCCAATCTATTGCTTTATTTGTGCCAATCCGAACTCTTTTTTTTTGATCTTTGGTTATCAAAATCATGATTCTTGTTTGACCACTTAATTAGTTTCTGGATGAATTTTATTTTTGGTGGTCTCATAGCTTATACTAAATGCCAAGTTCTCATACTTTTATGATGATGCAGTGGTGGGTCTAATTCGTTATTGGACCAGATGGTTGAAGCATTGTGTCGACATGTGTCTGATGAGTCTCCAACTGTCAGATGCCTTTGTTTAAGAGGGCTAGTACAGGTGAAATTACTGATGCAGGAACTACAAATGTCTTTTCTTATTATAATATTATTGTGATTTTCTGATCTTGAAAATAGAGGGATTGGGAAATTTATAATTATGGATATAATACATGGAATTTCTATGTGGGATGGTATTGAATTGTATGTGCATCATTCTTCTTGCTTTGCTATCTAAATTGATTGGTTTGAAAATTTTATCTTTGAATTTTTTTTTTCAAATGTATCACATAATGTTCAATAGACATGGAGGACAATTGTATAAAGTTTGGTTACAAAAAGGCATATGGAAGTAATTTACTTTTCACACTGAATTGAAGGTGTATGGTTCTGCTTGCTTTAGAATTTCTGATGAAGGTTTTTTTTTATTGTAAATTTTTATCTTGGATATGGCAGATACCATCTATTCACATTTATCAGTACACAAATCAAATTCTTGGAGTAATAGTGGCATTGCTTGATGATTCTGATGAATCTGTGCAGCTAACATCTGTTTCATGCTTACTGACGGTGATTCATCCATCATTTCGCTCTACTTGTCATCCATGTTTCTTCTCGTTATAGATGGTTGATTAAATTGTTTGTCTCACATTTTATGTTCAATTTCCTCTCTTGAACATTTCTTAGGTGCTTGAGTCATCATCCAATGATGCAGTAGAGCCCATTTTGCTTAACCTTTCTGTCAGGCTTCGCAATCTTCAAGTACGTGTCTTTTCTTTTAGCATGATTTGTTGGTGATATTTTATTTTAATATCAGTTCTGCTACACTGTAAACAAATTTCATATCTAAGCTCTTAATATACATGCAATTGAATGAACACAAGTGATTGGACATGATGCAATTTTTTCTCTGTAATTGGTATGCCACATCTTATATAGATGATGGTGCTTCATGAAATAAGCTGTTATTTAGAATTGCCAACTTTTTTATTTGAAATAGATATGCACGAATACAAAGATTCGAGCCGCTGCCTTCGCTGCATTTGGAGCATTAAGCAGCTATGGAGCTGGAACACAACAAGAAATATTTCTTGAGCAGGTCTACTATTGACTCTGGGGGAGTTATTAGTTGTACAAACTCTATTTTTTCCACAACATTGTCTTTACAAATTTATGCACATCATTATGGCAGGCCACTACTTCATCCTGCTTGCATATTCTTTTTCCCTTTATGCATGTTTTATTCTACAGAACTGTTGATTGTTTCTTTCTGAAATGATGTAGCACCATTATACCTTTCTTTCCAAACTTTTTAGCAGAGATAACTGCTTGAACTGTAGTTGCATGAAACTTTGTTAATTAAGAGACTTATATTTAAAGATCTTTGTAAATTTGCGACTGTCAAATCTGCACCTGCATTTAAAGTTTATACAACTTATTCTGATGTAACCAAAAGAAAATGCTTGCATAAAGCAACATTACAAGGATCAGTGTCATTAGTTTTGAATTTTTGGTTCTTGTGCTGACTAAACTTGGCCTGGGCTTATTTCTTTTAACTTTTTGGTTGCTACCTTTTATTTTTCCTCCCCGTGTGAACGTTTTTTTTCTTTTTGTATTTTAGAGTAATTAATATTTGATATCATTATTTCCTATATTCCATTTCAATATCCATGCTAAAGCAGAGACTATTAGGAAGAAACTAAACAGTGGGTTTCTCATTTTTCTTCCCTTAATCTATTATGGATCACTGTTTGCAGATACACGCAACCATTCCTCGATTGGTTCTTCACCTTCATGATGATGATATTAGTGTGCGACAAGCTTGCCGAGTAAGTGATCCTATTCATTGGATTTCTTTTCTGCTAAAGTCTTTGCAAAGTTTTTGACCTATGTTATGTTTAACAAATAGAATACTCTCAAACGTGTGGCCCCCTTAATGGAGATGGAAGGCTTAACTGCCCTATTTGGTTCTCAATGCTTCATTTCTGATCATCGGTATGCATGAATTGATCTTAGATGATAAAATTTCTTCTCGTTGTATAAGGGTGCTCTTTGTGCTTCATTACAGCTTAACAAATGCTCTTTTCTGTTTATTTTAGAAGTGACTATGAGGACTTTCTAAGGGACTTTACTAGACAGTTTGCCCAACATCTTCCTTCCAGGGTTGATAGTTACATGGCATCAACAATCCAGGTTTGATGTTTGCTAAAATCTCTCATTTTACCGTTGACTTTGAATATAGTCTATGCTGACTTGATGTGAAATCAAATTATAGAAATTTGAGTTCTTTGTTGCTCTGTTGTGCTTATGTATGCTGTCAGTATCCTGGGCCATCTTGTCATCCTTATTTTCCTAATAATATTCTGTGTTCATGGGTAGTGAAGAGTATTAATTTTTTGAGTTCTTTATTGCTCCTTTTGCATCTAGAAATTTTGCTACCCTTGGGTGCTTATTACTATCTTTTACTTTTTGATATGATATATTGAAAGAGTAACAAACATGAATTTCAAATTATAAGTTGCTTAAATTTTCCTATGTACATCATTATTTTGAGTTATTTACTTTCTTGATGAATCAGGCTTTGGAGGCACCTTGGCCAATTATACAGGCAAATGCTATTTATTTGGCAAGCAGCCTACTATCACTTTCTGATGATCAGCGCATCTTAGCCCTTTATTGCTCACAGGTTATTCTCAAATTTTTTTCTTTCATTCTTATGTTTTCTAGCTAAATTAAAGATATTCTCAAAATTCTTCATCTTCATTTAGGTGTTTGGATTGTTGGTGGGGAAGATGAGTCGGTCAGCAGATGCAGTTGTAAGAGCAACATGCTCTTCAGCCCTTGGGCTGCTACTTAAATCAAATAATTTTCTCTCTTGGAGGGGAGCTCGACTCGATCGGGTGGAATCATTTCGTAGGAGCACTGATTCAGAGTCCAAGAAGTAGCCTTGAAAGCCAGTTGCGATTTCTCACTTCACGTTTGAACAATTGTTAAGTCCACCTACAAAAGGATAATGAAAATGATAGTGTTGATTAATGATTTTCTCCATACTAATCACTGTCCAAATGTACAACATGTCGATTTACACGAGTAGTTTGTGTTCTACACCCCTCTGGCTATGGTTGGAGACTTCATGAGTTATTGCAGAGCATCAAGCAACTGATTTGTGCTTGATCTGGTTATATGCACAATGAAAGTTCATTTATGGATGCAAGGTGGAAATTAAAGCTTAATACCGTGCTAAGAGGTAATATCTGTACAGCTTTTGCTTAATGCAATTGGAAAGTATATACAGCGTTCGGTAAATAAAATGATGTGAGCCATTTTGTGTGTAAAGCTTATAGTTGCAGCACTTCTTTAAGGTTTGTTGATTCTGAAATATGAATTATAACTATATTCTTTCAGGTTGTTATTTGTAGAAGCTTGTATCATAGCATATTTGTGAATTTGTACGATGCAAGTCGATTTGTTTCAAAATGGAATAAATGTAATTGGAAATCCACTTGATAGTGATTTTCAGACGAATTTATTCTGATTATGAGATGAAAGCTCTTGAACTTACCTCCACTCAGAGTATTACGCCTAATTATTAGATCATTGACATATATTTTTAGTGTTTTATATTTAACCAATATAAATTTAAACTATTGAATGTAGCATGTCAATACTATATAGAAATTTTTCATTACTTGTTTCTATAGAACAAAAAGGCGATTTGTTCGGATATTTTCCAGTGGTAAGAAATTAACAGCCGTTCAATGCGAATGATGTTTGTTCAACTTGGTACTAAAAAAACATTGGGATTGAATATTTGTCCTGTAAGGAGATGGTGGTTTTTTTATCACCACCCAAGGATATCACTGACATTTAGAAGAGGGTAATTCACCGAATCTCTCAACACTTCAGATAAATCTTGTCCATCCAACTTGAAATTAGTAAGCACCTACTTCCACTAAATCAAGGTGAATCTCTCAATATTTTCCTGAGGTGAAAATTCTTACCTACACCTGGAGCATAACTTCATTTATACATCAAATTAATAAATGAGACATTTAAAAAAGTGGGTTGTATTTTATTTCTCCAATATTATCTCTAATGTTAATTAATATTTTTTTTTGAAACTTTAATTTTTTTATTTTTTTAAATCTAAAAAATAAGACCCATAATATTAAAGGAATAAAATAGGATCTACTTTTTTAAATGTCTCTTATTTATTGGTTTAGTACATAAGTGAAGTGATGCTCCAGTGTAGGTAAGAATTTTCAGGAACCTTGTCCAACTTGAAATTGTTAAGCACGTACTCCCACTAAATCATAATGGACAAACATATTAATTAATGTATTAATATTAGAAGTGCTCCCACTAAATCATAATGGACAAACATATATATTATATCTTATAAATTCAACCAGTGGATGAGTCTATTGAAACATTTTTTAATTGAAAAAATTGAAATTGTGCGAGTATTAAATTATTAATGAAACTAATTTCCAAAAAAAAAAAATTATTAATGAAACTGGAAAGACCTTATGTCTGACTACTTAAAAGCTTCCATAGTAAAAAAAGGAAATAACACAATATATAAATATATAAACAAACATAGAACATGGGTGGGTGGTCTTGAGACCCCATATCTTCTTCACTTGCAATAGTCTTTGCACATGATTTTTTTTTTCCGATTCAATTTTTTTTCCCTGCAACTTGCCGCCTGCGGATTTTGGAGATTAGTTGATTGATTTGTAGTATTTCTATATGAAGACAAGTATTCACTAATTTATTGTCTAATATGATAATGTATCCTATAAAATTCTCATTAATTTATGAGAAGATTTTTATTTGTTTCGTATGTATTATATTTGAATTTTTAATATATATTAATTTTTTTATATTATATTTATATTTTATGAATTTGATGATTAAATATATTATATTTAAAGTAGATAAATTTTTTTAATATACAGGAGAAATGGAAATTATTAACAATCTTCTTGATATTGTCTACCATGCTAGTATGTTACACATCACATGGCTTGTTTTGTTGGGAATTTCACTTACGTTGGAAATGTAAATGTCATACCGTGAAAATTAGAACTTGATGTACTTTTGTCCATTAGATAGAAATTAAGAAACTTATTGTTTTTCATAAGAAAAGCAAATTTGC
>CATIWK010358860.1:0-11985 GCA_949634005.1 Mallotus japonicus
TCGAATATACCCTATTTAAAGCCCTTATTTACGCATTTATGCCAAATGGGATCTTGGAAAAGTGGCTTATGCACCTGAATATCTCCATCACCAATGCCAAGTGCCAATGGTTCATCGTGATGTGAAACCAACCAAGCATACCTAGGAGATTCTACATCAGCCAGATTTTTCCCAAATGCAACTAAAAATATCTTTGCAAATCAATCAAGCTCCCCTGGACCCAAGGGCACAATCGTTTATGTTGCACCTTACAAATCTTTCTGTCCTATGTTTTCTTATTCTGCATCTGTTATCAGGCACCTTTGTCCTTTCCTGCTCATGAACAACTGGTTTATTGCTTTCAGGAAAAAGGGTCAGAACATTTTTTTCATGTCTACTCATTCTCTGACTTACTCCAGGCTTGTAATTTTACTCATTCTATCACATAGAATCAAGGGATCCGCCTTAGTAGTAATTGCAAATTTAATAGTTCATCCTGAAATGTGAAATTCAAGAGCATGCAATGGGAAGTGAGGCAACCAGAAATGCTGATGTGTATGGCCTTGTAAATGTTTACGAGCAAGTGACAATTAGAACCTAAACAAATTCGCAAAGATGGCATTGCCAGAAGAAGTAATTGGAATTGCAGATCCATTACTACTAGTATGCAGTGTAGCAAAGAAGGTGATGCAACTAGTAACAGGAATCTGGGCAACGGTGAAATGAACAGAAAAATGATCTTTGGTTTCAATCTTAAGAAGAGGAGTTCAATGCTCACTTGAACCGTCCAAAAACTGGATAGACATATATGATGCATTAAGGGTAACATGTTCCATCAGGGGTGAACTTTCTTGGGACCGATTGGGTAGCTTTTAGATGCTAACTTCTGAGAACTGGCCTTTGAGCTAGGGCAAGAATATATTCTAGTTTCAATCCTAGAAATGTGATGTCCTCATTTTGCTTTAGTGCCTGGATGAAGCATAAACAGCAACGCTCCTAAGACATATGACATTTAAATAGTATATACTCTTCCACAGAAACCTTAATACTAACCTCCTTGGGAAGCTACACCATCAAATCATTCCATCCACTATGATAGTTGAGTGAGTGATTCTAATTCATTTGAAAAGCTAAATCTTTTGCGATTCTGCATATGTTTTTGGTTCACCTTCAGCAGAACATCCTATAAACCAAAACCAGAAGAACCTTACTTCTTTTCCATCAACTTAATAACATTACCAGCTGTGTACACACGGCATGATGCCCAAAGAAATGGGCTTTAATAAGAAAAGCATTCTTCCCAATAAACCAGCTAATCTTCTCCTTAAGTATCAACTAACTAACCACCATAAATTTAACTGGAAACCAGTCTGGCCTTGTTTAGGTTCGAAACTATCATGAGCAAGAATTCAATGGAATTGCAAAATGCTGTTTATGAAGTTAAAAGAATAGAATTCTAGCATCTACAAGAGAATTGGTTAAAACGAATTCAACTCGATCGAATTGAATTGAATTCTTGCATTTTTTTTTATAGACTTTCAAACACTATAACAAAGCACATAATTGAACCAAAACAAACAAAAGAATCATGGCATGGGGATGAACAATAATCCAGCAAGAAATAGCAAAATCTTAACAAATCCACTTAAAGAAACCAAAAACAAGATAAAGATCCATAACTACATACAAACAGCACAAGCAAACATAGTAACATTATAACCCAAGAACAAGATCAAAGAAACACTCCAAGAAAGTATTCTATTTTACACAAAAAAAAGGGGAAAAAAAATCAAGGGTTGTTATCGTAATCAACGACCTCAGAATCAGTAACAGACCTAGAGTGTTGAACAATAGACCTACCAATAGAATTGATCCACTCCTCTTTCTCCTTCTCAGAATCAGCTATAAAATACATGGTTTCTTGATTGGTGGAGAGTTCAAAAGCGAAGGGTTTATTAAGAACATCTTCGGCTCCTTTCACAGTGAGACACTGACCCACCGGAACAACCCCACGAGGAATTGCGTAACGGTTAACGTGTTTGTCCTTGAACCAGAGAAGCTTACCTTGCTTTAAAACGAACCACCTCCGCCTCCATGTCTTGATGTAATCGCCTTGCTTCGTTAGCCAACCGGACCGTTCTGGGTTTGACCAGAATTCTATGTTCTTGTAATCTTCGGGGCTCGGATCTTGACCCGTCCATGATCGCAAGAACGACTCCATTTTTCTTTTCTTGATTTTATTGGAGGACAACAGAAACAGAAACAGAAACAGAGAGCTGAATCTTTATTTTGTTTTAATGGTCATATATTTGTGTAAAACGACGACGTTTGTTATACAGCCTGTGCGTGGATGAGGATGTCCTGATTCACAGATCAGCTTTGAAAGTTTGTTGGATAATTCATCATAACACATGGCATATGGGAGATGAGAATTTTTAATTTATCTCATAATAAATCTTACTAATATAAATATATTCTATTTCTATTATTTAATTTATTACATATTATAAAAATTAGAGTCTGTAATTTTTAATATAATCTATGAAAATTATCAGATTTTTTTTTTAGAGAATAAAAAAATTATCAGATTTTGAATTTAGTACAAACTAGACATATGGCCGCGTAATATGCGGATGCTTAAAAATGTAAATAAAAATATTGCATAAAAAATATTTTAACTTCTAAAAATAAATTGACAAATGTAATTGGAAAAAAATTATATTTTATGCTATAAATTAAAAAAAATAATTGAAAATTTCTATTTAGTCATTTTCCTCCTTTAAATATAAATAAATAGATAAATAATTAAAATCTTTCAACTTTCATATGGTGATACAGTGTGAAAGAAAAGTAATGAAGATAAATTCAACTAACCTTTTTTTATAGTTATTGTTGAAAATAAAATTGAAATTGGTTTAATAGATCTATACCTTTTTAAGTTGCGAAAAATATTTAACATCATAAATATTAGAGATTTTGAGTGTAGACTAATCAAGGAGGTGATTTATATAAAATAATTGACATCGAGAATGTGATTTATATAAAAAAGGTGAAGAAAATTGTGAGTGAAAATGAAAAAGAATTGTAAATAGAAAAGAATTATCAAATTCATGGTATATATATAGAAGTAAATAGAATATAAGATTGAAAATGAAAGTTGAAGAGTTAAAGGAAATAATGATTTGAGAATTGAAAAGTTGAGGAAAATAATAACCTGAAAGTTAAAAGGTTAAAGGAGATAATGAGTGAAAATTAAGAGACTAAAAAAATTATTTCAACTTCTATAAAATATTGAGGAATAGAAAGGTACAAATTTTGCATGTAATTAAATTTCAATAAATACAAAATAAAACATATTAAAACTAAAATACATTTTTGAGAAAATAAAAACTTTAAAGGAGAACTAAATGAATTAGGAATAGAGTGTCAAGTGCCAAAATTATAAAATAACAACATCTAGCGCTCAGTTTTATATATTTATATAGATAGATAGGTTCAAATTTACATGTTTTTTTAAGTTTAAATTATGAAATTCGAAATCTATTAATAGGACTAAAACAAAACTATAAGAACGATAAAAATCTTTCAATAATTAATTTAACGCAATTGTAATCGAATTCAAAACAATATTTAAGCAAGAATAATCTCTCCGTGATATCCTATAATTGTTGGTTCAAGTCCACCTGTCTAACAGGTGAGTAGCAGCGGCAAAGTATTTTCTAAGGGATTTGGATCCTTTCAAGTCTCAAGTTTCAAAAAAGAAAAAACATGGCAGGTCAGGTTGAGTAATCTTAACATTATTTTCTGTCATTGACCAGTGGATGAATCCAGAAAACAAAAGACTAGTTTTTTTTTTTTCCTTAATTTCATTTGGTTGTAAAGGCTAAGGGCATTATATCAGAGATCAAAAGGCTGCTGAATTTGCACTTTTCTTTTCTGTTGAAGGGTACTTGGGGCAGTGAGATTAGCAACCAGTTTCTGCAACTTTCTTGCAATTTTGATCACCAATTAATGCAATATTGCAATAATGATCACTCCCGGGAAGCAAAACTATGTGATAAAAGAACAAAAACTGTTCTGTAGCGAGCATTTAATCTGCATTTATCGTTGGCATACACAAAATAGGGCCATTCATTCAATGCCTTCATCGTTGTTTGGCACTATTGCAAACAACTTCAAAGTAGGAAGTACATAAAATTTACAGTTGAAAAAGTCAGTGATAAAGCAGCAATAAATTCGCGAGAACTTCAGGAGGAGACATAATAAAAACCACTTTGTGGTCAACCATCATCAGCTCTACCTATCATTGCTTGTTTCTTCAAGATGATAAGTTAATCAGACATTGTTTTGTGTCGTATGCATTATTCTGTTTCCTCTGCAAAAGGTAAATGCAGCATGCTACCTGATACAACCTCCATGATTTTCTTTTTAAAAAAAATGGGGCTTGCAACCACAATTCTAAACCCACCCTTGTCACCGATGCTGTTTCTATTGTGCTTAGCATCCTCTGCCAAACATTATTGGATTACTTTTCTAGAACATTATTGAAGCGAAGCAGCTAAACTGTGAGTTTTTTTGCTATTTCAGCAACATACTTGCCCTGGTAGAAAGCCTGCCGGAGTTCTAATTCTGTAGGCTGACGGGTTCCATCTGCTGCATATGTGCCAGCACCATAAGAAGATCCACCTTTTACTTCATTCATCTCGAACATACCACTGCCAAAGGTGTAACCAAGAGGAACAAATAGCATACCATGATGCGCCAACTGTGTTACGGCTGTTAATCTGCAGACAGGAGATACAAATGACACATGAAATGGCACTCTCACTCAGATGTCGTTATTTATATGTTTACTCTATGTTTCTTTGAAATTGAAAATCAAGACAGGCGACAAAAGGCATCAGTAGGCTTGCACAAGAAAAAAAAATGATGAACATATAAAAAACAGGTCAAAAGCTCATAAATGAATGAACTTACGCAGTAAGTTCTTGGCCTCCTCCATGGAAACCAGTACTCCAAAAGATTCCAGCAGGTTTGCCAGCGAGTGCTTGCGATGCCCATAGCTTACCAGTTGCATCAAAGAAGGCCTTGAATTGGAAGGCCTTGAATTGGGAGGCCATCACGCCAAAACGAGAAGGAAAACCAAAGATAAACCCATCAGCCTCCACAAGTTGTTCTGGTTGAATCACTGGCACATCATCTGCTTTAGGAGGGGCCTTCATCTTTTCCATTATTAAGTTGGAAAGTGTCTCAGGCACCTGTTCAGAGCCATCAAAGTTAAAAATACTAGTGCATGAGTCTTTCATTTTCACAATAACTAATTTGACCAAAAAAAAAAATTAAAAAAAAAATAACTAATCTTCATTTGCAAAATTACCTGCCAAAGTGTTGCTTCAACACCTTGAACTGAATTAGCTCCTCGCTGCACTTCTCGTGCCATCATCTCCACATGTCCGTGTAAAGAGTAATACCTGGAAAAAAAAAATGGGGAAGGCGAAAGTTGTTCGATAAGGGAACAATCTTACATAGTCCGGACGAGAAGGAGAGATACTTACACTATGTAGACCTTAGTTGTACCCATAGCTAAAGTCTTGGACAAATGTCTGATCCTAATTCCTTATCAATGCATCCCAAGACAACAACTCACCTGAGAAGATGCAACACAAAAATCAAGCACATGCTAACAAGTTGGAAAGTACCAGCTGAAGACACAAAAATAAGGACAGCAAATGTCTTGCCAATATCAATTGCAAAAGTGAACGAAGGAGATGAGAGATATACAATCCACCACCCAAATTTTAATCAGGAAATTACAAATGGTTTCATCAACTGACTTCAATTTCTAGCTCTGCGTCACAACAAAGTTTCTGCCCTCACTGATATTTCAGTGATTCTATCCATATTCTCGCAGCTTAACATTCAAAGCCACACTAACAGAAGATTGTTACAACTCACAGAGAATCAAAATCAGTGCCTGAACTCCACTAGGGGAGAGTCAACAATGAAAATTCTATGAGTAGAGATGTAATTAACATGGTTCCTATGATGATCAACAAACAACACTAAGCACAAATAACTGATCACTTCTGGTTCTACATCCTCATCATAACGGATCATCTTAAACAAAGCAACAACAGTTAAATATATTGATAAAGAAAGCAAAAATCAAACACTGACTGAAGGTGAGATGAGAATTTATTAGAACAAAATGGCCCTTAAAATAATATAAAAGTGTCCATAACTGCACCAATAGAAATTCCATCAAACACAAAAGTAAAACAACCCTTGATTTAAAAACAGATAAAATGCAACTGGGTCCTGTTTATTTTGACAATTTAGGACAAGACATATCTCCAAAAACAAAAAGAGAAAAAAGAAAGAAAAAAAAGGAATAATTCTTACTTTGGTAGTTGCAGTTGCCGTTGAAGAGAGAAAGAATGGAAAAATGGAAATGGAGTTCCCTATGGTTGGTACATACATACATGTGAATGTGATTGCTTGTTTTTGTACTTAAATATATACTCTTGCGTGTGATGATCAAATTATCACGTGGCGCAGGCAAATTAACCATTATCCTCACCTCTTCCTCTACCATTTTTTCTAAAAAAAAAAGAAAATGAATGGCTTATGGTTTAAGTTTGGATTTTGGATTTTGGATTATCCATACACCAACCATGCGTCGTTTTTGTTGAAAATTTTGGGCACTTTTGTAGTTTTGCGCCGAACTTGGTCGAGACTCACCTGAACTTGCACTTCAAATATTTCTCATCAAGTTTGAGCATGTTCCTGAACTGCCTCCGCCTGCTCCATTTACAATTCTCCTCCTACCTGTTTTCCTTTATCTAACTTACATGACCACCCACTTACTTGCAGCACATCCACAACACTCCAACCAAACACATAAAACATACTCATAAAACCAAACACACCCAAAGATTCAATAACTCATAAGCATGCTTCAGTTAACCATAACCATATTATATGATTTTTTTTATATCTACAACCACAACCAAATCAATTATATTCGTCAGTTAACCCCTTAAATTAGTTCATTTATGCTGGTTTTTAATTTTTTATTTATAACAATTTTTATTGAATGTAATATTAAATTCATCACAAAAACTACTTGCTTTTTGAAAAAATAATGTCAATAAACTTCTTATTTTATAATAAAAAATTATATTTGTAAAAGTCAAATCATTTGAAATTTATTTTTCTTTTACTAATTAACATAATATTTCTATATGAATTTTAAATAATATATATATACAGATAACTCATATTTTATATATTTTTTTATATATGTGATCACGCAGTTAACAATGATTTTTTAGAATTAAAAACCTGAACCAAACTATTATTTATCAAATCAATTTTAAAAACCAAACCAAAACTAAACTTACCGGTTCAGTTAATCTATTTTTTAGACTGGTTTTTCAGTTTTAACCGGTTTTTAGCCGGCGGATCAGTTTTTTAGTTTTATTTGCTCACACCCAAAAAAACAAGAGTCCATGAGATTTAATCATTTTTTGACAAATGAGTCCTCTGCAAGATCAATGGCCCGAGCCAGACCAGCAGCTTTGTTTTCACACTCTCTTTGCTCATCAGCAGGATCGCTGTCAGCCACAATTCCAGCACCAGCTTGGAGGTGAGCAACCCATTCTCGCCGCTTGTTCAAGTCGTTGTATGCGTACATTGTATCATACCGGGTACTAGTAGGGAAAACAATAGTTCTGAGAGCCAGGGCAATGTCCATGTCTCCAGAAAATGAAATGCCTCCAAATCCACCGCTATATGGCCCCCGTCTCGTCACTTCTAGTTCATCAATCAACTCCATTGCTTTCACCTGCATTTCAAAAGAGCTGCTGTTAAGAATCACAAGGAACTACCAAACCTCGTGAAGTCTTATGATAGCTCTTCGACAATATCAGAATCTAGTTAATATTTTAGTAGAGATTGATCATTTGAAACTCCATTTTGAGTAGTCTACTCCTTGCTCCACTAAAAGTTGTTCCTACAAATTTTTATTTTGCTAGAAAACCAATGCAATAAAGAAAAACAAAAGTACTCGAGCAAGTTGAGCAATTATAGCTACAATATTATAGTTGTACGTGTTGTGGAATATCGTGGCATGTGTAAAAAAATAGAAATCGCTGTGGCATTGTAGCTCTGATGTTGAACTACTACTACTAGTACTTGATGGGAACTTGGACGACTTTGGCTTCATAAGGAGAGAAAAAACGATCATGATAAAGAATTTTTTTTGGTGACTTCTTGTTTGTAAGTAATGCCTTCTTCATCTACCAGAACAAGTAAACCTTTTTGTCTTTTATAAATGTCCAAAAACTAAACAAACTGATTTTCAGAAATATCTTAGTCAGGATAATTGTAAAGGCATAAGTAGAAAGAGCTGGTGAGGGTAGACCTTTGGTGCTCCACTAACAGTGCCAACAGGTAATGCAGCACGCAACGCATCCCAGCTAGTTAAATGATCAAGCAACTCTCCACTGACCTGCAGAAACAAGAATTAACTTAATGACAAGAGAGGAAAAAGATTTTCTTTTCACAAGATAACTTCGGTTCTCATAAACATGAAAATCTAACATGAATTTCGTCTGGGGATCAGTTCTCATAGCTTCCATTGATAACATAAATAAACAGTATAAAACAAAAGAAGCAAGAAGAAACATCACCGATATACATAAATTTAATATACTGATATAATAAGCATCATTAATCCCATGAATTTGTATGTGCAGGAGAGATTGTATCATAAATATGAACAATTAAGACAGACACTGAACACTGCTGTCTCATCTTTCTTTTTTCTTCCTATTCTTAGAACTTGGCAACTTACATTCTTAAATTAAAATAAGAGACGCTTACCGTTGAGCTGATGTGCATAACATGAGAATATCTCTCAATATTCATGAGTCTTTCAACTTTCACAGAACCAGCCTTAGAGACCTGCACACGCAAAATAAATCATAATACTCATCGTACAAAAATGCTTCAGAAGCAATGCCATTAGATGCTATTCACAATTATTAGCAGCATCACATTCCATGCATGCAAAACAATGTCCATTGAGATCAAGAATAAACAACCTTTCCCACATCATTCCTTCCCAAGTCAACTAACATAATATGTTCTGCACATTGCTTTTCATCATTCAAAAGTTCTTTCTCCAACATTTTATCTTCTTTAGGTGTCTTCCCCCTCCTAATAGTCCCAGCAAGAGGTCGGTTTATGATCTTTTTCTGTCAGAAAATACCAACATTAAGCGAGAAAGAATTTTTAAAAAAGAAAAACAAAAAAGAAAGTTAGCTGATACTTTATCCACTTGTTAGAGATACCTTCTTTACATGCGTGAGAATTTCTGGACTAGAAGCAACCAGTATACATCCTCTAGCCTGATGACAAGAATGATATAAATTGAATGCTTATAATGTTAAAATTAACCAAACTTTTCAAACAAATAGTTTTGGGAAAGAGAGACCTGTAAATAAGCCATATACGGACTAGGATTAACAATTCTCAGAGCTCTATAGATTTCAAATGGGTCCGCAAATGTCCGCCGTTCAAAACGCTGGCTCAACACAATCTGAAATATATCACCAGCCAAAATGTGCTCTTTGGCCTCCAAAACTGCAGCCTTATATTCTTCATTTGTCATGCTTGAAATCTCTAATTTAGGGCCAAAAAGACGAGTCGATAACTCTATTGAACCTGCAGGTAGCCTTGGTCTGAAATTAACCATCAAATCAGAATTCCAATGTTGGACATGTTTGATACAATATGGAAGGAAATAAACAATAATACATTGAACAAAAGAATAAAAATGTTACTCACGTAGCTACATTATGTACTCTGGATACTAAATTTTCCAATCGGTTCATCCCATCATTAAAGGCCCCCTCAACAGTAGGAAATCGATCTAATCGCACCCAGTGAATAAGATATGCTTTCTGAAGGGCAACAGATTACAAATTAAAAAACAAGATTTTTTCATGAAAGAAGAAATGATTTCTTCCTATGGAAATGAATGAAACTAACTTGATGCTTTTGATCATTTTCTACCATACAATTCTCTGAATTTAGTTTTGCAATGGGTTTCCATATAAGGAGAAAAAAAAATGTGGTGTGCTTAACGTAATGTCAGAGTAGATTTTATGCAAATGTTATCAGATACACAAGTTCCTAGAGAAGGAAAGATGACACTAAAATATGCAGATGTGGAATGAAAATAGAAAAGCGCCACATCCTAAATCAGCTTTAAAATGATATTATGTCACTAAATACCTTCTCCAAATGATCAAAAATCATAATGTCCTCATAGAGGCCTAGATGGACATCAGGGAGATTTCTATCATCTGGTGGAGCACCTGCAAAGGGCAGCTTTTTCTTCTCAACATACCTTACAGTGTCATAAGAGAAATAACCAACCCATCCACCTGGTCAAGAAGGGAGCACACATTATATGGGAACCTACTTGATAAATCCTCTGTTTTCTGCTAATCAAAGAATAGTATGAGAACTGTCTTATTTATATTTATGTGGAATAAACCCCTATAGTTATTCATCAAGTCAACTCCTTACAATGTAAAAATTTGCTCATTAAGACTGCAATGATAGTATACAAATACAAATAAAACAAACAAGCCTAAGAACGAATCCCCTTTGATTTGTCGATATCTCAGGAACAAAATGCAGGGAAATAGTTCCCACCAATAAATCCAACGATAAATCCAAAAGTAAAAATTTTAAAAATGAATGATTGAGAAAAACAAATGAAAAGTTAAAAAAGGTCAGATTATTCAATATCAATATGTTACCATTAAAAACTTCGGGAAGCTCATCAACAAGTTGAGGGGTCCAACTCTCCATCATTCTCCTAGGGACATCCATGGGATCCTCCACAATTTCCTCCGTCCTCCGCCCATCATAGTGATCCATGATTGTAACCATATTCTCTTTGGCCACAATTTCTACACTGGGCTGAGCTCCTAAGACACTATATCTCCCCTAAGACAATTGATCATAACAAGCACACATAGCAAAAGCCTCACATAGCAATACACAGAAAAGAAGGATTCTTTCTTTAAAAAAAAAAAAAGAAAGAAATGAAGAACGTACAACAGTGGAAGCATCCAAACCAGGCTCGACGGACTCGAACAAAAAGCTAGGAGCATCCCTGTCATCTTCTTTAACAAGACAGCGATAAGCAAGCACTGGAGTAAGATGATCACACAATATGCAACGGTACAAAGGGACTAAATTTCCTCTCTTGGAAGCTTCTTGAAATTTTTCTGATTGATCAGCTGCAACACCAATCATCCAAACATACCCACATTAGCAACAACAGACCAAATCTTCTAAATTGATCTGAAGAAAATCAAATAAAACCTAAAAGATTCAAACTTTTGTCAGTAACCAAACAGAAATTTTTTTAAAAAAAAAAAGGAAGAAGAAGAACCGTATGATTGAGAAACGGAAGCAGAGCATTGAAGGTTGGAGAAACGTGGAGCGGAGGAAACGAGACGGTGATTGAGATTGAGATTGTTGGTGGAAATTGATGAGGTAGAAAATGGTGTTCCTCCATTGAAGTGAAGGAAGGAGGGCGGAGGTGAAGTGAGGAGGTGACGTGGAGGAGGAAGGAAGAAAGCTAGGGTTTTATCCATGGAAGAAGCTAAGGAGCATTTGGTACTGTAACATAGTAACTGAGTTCATGACATTGACATGAATGACGCTGAAAGCGGAAGAGCAAAAGAAGAATTTTTTTTTTGAACAAGAAGAATTTTGGACTCTTCTTCTCCTTCTTCGTATGATTGAATGATTTTTTAATGGCTAAATACTCATTTTCACCCCTGAACTTTACCCTTTTGTTCTATTACACCCCTTAACTTTTAAATTTGCCTATTGCACATCTCAACTTCTATTTTATACCTATATCACCCATAATTCAAAGCCGAATGCTCCTTTTCACCCCTAAAATTTTCCACTTTT
>CATIWK010358910.1:0-10113 GCA_949634005.1 Mallotus japonicus
TGATGGAGTTAATGATGCACCTGCATTAAAGGTTGCAGACATAGAAGGTGTTGTGCTCTTATGATGCATGATCGCACTGCTAATGAAAGAAGAGTGAAAGGTAGCAATTTAAAACTTGAACATTATTCCATATGAGGTCATTCCCACACACGCAGGGGCATTTGCCTAGTTTAAAGAATATAGATGAAGAACACCTATGAATCATAGAAAGTGCCACATGGCACTACATGGTACTATTATATATTTTATATAGATATAGATGAAGAACACCTATGAATTATAGAAAGTACCACATGTCGATCACTACATGGTACTAATACCATGACTTAGCATAATTCTTGCACTTAGTTTTTATATATTTATATAGATAAAGGAGATTTTCCATTGGAATAAATATTAATGGTTTAGTATGTTGAGGATACCTATCATTTATAGTTGAATAAACATAAATTTTTATTGAAATAGAATAAAAGATTCAAGTGATTTTTTTTATCTCCCATTTATATTTGAATAAATGATATTTACTATTGAAATAAACATTTATGTTACATTATTCATTCCTTGATTTGCATTTATGTTTGGATATATATCAATTTTAATTGAAATAAACATTAACAATATAGTATCAACGTGATAACTATAATTTATAAGGACAAACTGCGATGATGATCGGAGAGATAAGAGCGAACGACGGTGATGGAGAATGACGATGATGGAGAACAGTGGCCAAAAGAAAATGAAAATCACAAGAGGAAACAAAACGAAAAAGAGAATTAGAAGGAGGCTAGAATTAAGGTAAAGTTCAATTTGTTTTATTAATGGAAAAAAATTTACTTACCAATGGTAAAAGTAAAAAAAGTAACCACTAATAAGTGAATTAGGGCTATTTTTAAATTTAAATTTTAAAAATTATATATGTCTATAATTAAATAAAAAAAAGTCACATAAAAAAAAAGACATCATTGTTTAGTTGGCCAACTATGACTAGCATATTATATATACTAATAAACAACCACGTGTTTTGCCTTTTTTAGACTCGTGATAGTAAACAAACTATTAAACATATACTTTGATTTATTATTATTATTATTATTGTTGTCATTGTTGTTGTTGTTGTTGTTGTTGTTTAAAGATAATAAAAGTGTTATTTATTTATATAACAATTTAATATTAACTTAATATAGTTATAATTCATTGAAATTTTGATAAATCTTTTATTTAAATAATTATATGATATTTTTCAATATTTTTTATAATTAATATTTTTTTCAACTCTTAAACTAATTTTATATAAAAAATATTAATATCATAATTAATCATAAAATAACAAAAAATCGTTGTTATCTTCTTAATAAAAAAATTAAAAAATAATAAAAATTTAAAAATGATAAAAGTTATATTTTCTTTATGTAACAATTTAAATATTACAACATCATTAAATTTATAAATTTATTACAATTTTAGTAAATTTTTTATTAGAGTAGTGACACTTTATTTCTTTAATATTTTTAATATTAATACTTTTATTTACTCAAAAAGTAATTTAATATAATTTTTAAATTTAAACTAATAATTAAATCATTAAGATTAATTAATCTAATTTGAATTTTTTTATTAAATTTTATAAAAATATCTAAAATAATAATTATACTATTTTTCTTACAGAAATACTGCTTTCAAACATATTATATGCTCTATTTTTTAAAATATGAACACAGGTACACAACAAAAATTTTTTTAATTATTTTGATTATAATTATTTACCTAATAAACTTTAATTTAATAAATATTATTTTATTTATATGTCAATCTAATTTTTCAATTTTAACAACGTTACATTATATCATAGTAATGTTTTACAATTTTAATAAATTTTCTATTTGAACAATTTTATACAATATTTTTTCAGTATTTTTATCTAAATAATAACCTCATTTTACAAACTTGATAGGGTTATAATATAGTAATTTATTACATTCTTTATGAATTTTCGATTTAATCACAATAATTTTTCAATATTTTTGACATTAGTATTTTCATAATTAATTATTTTATAAAATTTATTTAATTTTGATTTTAATTATTTTCTTGTTAACTTTAATATAGTAAGACTTATAAAAATTATGTTATCTAATTTGATTTATATTAGATAAAATATAAGTAGATCTAATTAAAATAGAAAAATATATATATTCAACAAAATTACTACTAAAATTTTATTTAATTTAATTTTGTTAAAGATAAAATATAAGTTAACCTAATTAAAATATGAAACATACTTTCAATTAAATTAGAATTATATTTTAATTAATTTAATTTTTATTAGAGATAAAATAGAAGTTTACCTATTTAGAATAGGAGTCATACTTTCAATTAAATTAGAATTAGATTTTAATTAATTTAATTTAATTTAATTTTGTTAGAGATATAATAGAAGTTAACCTAATTAAAATAGGAACTATATTCACCTAATTAAAATAGGAACATACTCTCAATTATCTAATTATATTTTAATTAATTTAATTTTTATTAGAGATAAAATATAAGTTAACTTAATTAGAATAGGAAACGTGCTTTTAATTAAATTATAATTATATTTTAATTAATTTAATTTAATTTTTATTGATAAATGACTAAATTATCCAATTTTTATATAATAATGATTGAAAACTTTTTGTAATTTTGCATGTCCCCCTCCCCTTAGTACATTTATATATATTATATAGATATAGATAAAATACTATGGATCATCAGTTCCCGCAGGAACAAATAATTCAGGAAAATTTTATAATGCATGGTTGCCGAAGTCACATTAAGTTGCGAAGTACATCTTTAAAAACAGTTGGAAAATAATTAAGAGAAAATATAGATACATATTGTTTATTTGAGAATCAAAGAATTATGTAAAGTGCAGTTGGAAAACATTTATAAGAAAGTATACACATTTTTCATTTTGAGAATCAAAGATTATGAAACCTTTTTGTAATCCTTAATTACAAATTTTGAAAGGATGAAAGCATACAGAAGAATACAACTAAAAAATAAACAGCTTAGTACAAACAAACACTGACACTTTAAACCTATGATGCATGGAAACTTCTTCAAATAGACGTTTTCGCATCAGAAACTTCAGGAAACTCCCCAAAAACGTTTCGAGGCCGTTTCTATAAATATGAAAAATTAGGAAACACGTTTCCTACTTGAAAAATATATTCCTTTAATATTTTCCTCAATATAAAAGGAGACAAATTAAAAAAAGTAATTTTATATTTTCCTTAACTAAACAAAATGATTTTTATAATTATACTATTACTTGATAGAATAGATAAAATTTTTCAAGATTTACATATAAAATTTATATCTATATATATTCGTATATTTTAATATTTATTGATATACCCATATACTTTTAATGTTTACACGTTTCCCCCACGTTTCCATTTCCTATAATTTTAAGAAATGAAGTTTCGCCGTATCCGTTTCCCCGTTTCCGTTTATGTGCTACATAGCTTTAAACTCAGATTACTGGCGGGCAACCTTTTACAACAACCCCAGGTGCGGTTGGGCAAGATGCCAATGGGCATCCATCCGAATCATTTCCCCACCAGTCAAGGCTAACATGTTGCATCCCCAAGAACAGATACAACAACACTGCCATGAAGGCAAGCCCGGCATCGAGTGCCCCAGACATTACGTAGTTGTGGCGGATCCACCAGTCACGGTAGTATCTATATGCAATAAAGCCTGAAGCGAATCCAATAAGAATCCAGGTAATGTAGTTGACAGAAGTAGCAGGAGGCATGTTGAGTGCAGCACTTAATAGTACAGGCATTGATATGAATCTAATCCAATTCTTTTCAGGGAATGCCTTATGTGCAATCCAAACTAGCAGAGGAGCCACGGCTCCTGCTAGGAAGAACCAATTGATGGCAGAATAATGGCCAAGATCTCCAAAAATTCTACGGGGACCAATGAGACCCCATATGACAGATGCATCATAGAATACATGGTCACCTGGGCATGTCCAAGGGCTTCCCGTTGGAAGGAATTCACGGTCACAGATATCAGGGATGGTCTCCATAAGCCACCATACTGTTGCTAAATGCACCAGTGCTGCTATTATAGTTCCAACCACCTGATAAATAACAATCATCTCATAAAAGAGTTGAAAGGAACCGATGTAAATGCTTATATTTATTTCTCTATACAGAAATGTAATGCCAAAACCAGAGCTATTTTCTTATCATTTTGTCATTGCAGAAGATTGTGAGAAGAACATCAAGGGAGCTAGTTAGTTTACCTGTGCCATGAACATGGCCCTAGGAGGAATCTTCATGTAATGACCTAGCTTAAAATCTTGGAGAAAGGCGATCGCTTGTTTCATGCTGATGTATCCATACACTTTAAAGCATATGTTAGCAACAGGGAACCCAGGGTACAGATATCCAATTATATACTCTGTTATCACATTCAATCCTGGTGTCTGTTGCAAACAAATCAGTGTTAGAGTGCTAAAATCCTTAAGACAGAACATGCAATGATAGTTATAATTTACTTGTCAGAAGCTTTTAACAACTTTTTTATCATGAGAATTCACGGAACATACAGGAAAGTCCATGCGAAAACCTATGAAGTTCATGTAACAAGTGCACAACAAATGCTCAATCTCTATAGTGGTATGCAAGTTTTTTACCTGATTTGTTGTAGCAGTGATGACTCCAACAGGAAGGGTGAAAAAGAGAGCGAGACCACATGCTAGCAAGACACCCCACCATGGTAATTGCAGTTGATTATTGTAGTATTCGCATGTAAATATAGTTGCGACTACATTTAAGAGTAGGATGCACAAGAGCCACCATTCAGGGACTGGCTTGTATTTTCTCATGAGTTTTGTGTGCACATCCATTTTCTTCTCTTGAAAGGCAGACTTGCTGAGCTGCCATATATCTCTGCACAATTGAAGAATTGGACTTAAAGAATGTATATGAAGTAGTGGAGTATGCTTATGGAGTTTTCTTTTTTGCTTCACCTTCCATGAAAGAGGAAAACATGAACCACAGTAGCAGCCAAGCAGGCAAAATTGAAGCCATAAGCCATAGCAAAATTGGGGCTGAGGTAGAGAGTGCCTTGACGCTCATATGCATCCACATCAATATGAAATTTCGAGTCTACAATAGCTGAGATGTTATATCTTTGGCCAGAAGATGTGAAAAGGCCATCCGAGAAAATGGGAAAGGACTTGGCCTTGTAAATGTTGAACCAGTACAGAGTTGGGGTGATAACATACATAATAAGGGCAAAACCAGCAGCTATATTTGCAGTTGCAAACCTTGGACTTGCCATTGGACTACCAAGGTAAGAACAAACAGTTGCCCAATCAAATCCAAAAGCGCCAATTCCTATACCATGGAGGCCTGAACCAAGCTGATGGGCAAGGATGGAAGCAGGAAATATCCAACAGATCAAAGATAGAGAGGTCAACTTCGAAAGGATGTAGCCTGGAAACACATAATAAGCAAAACTGCAAATGAAGGCAACAATGAAGAACTGATTCCTCGTTAATCTTCCCTTATGCCTCTCCTCTTTCTCATGTAATGCCCTGTAGTTTTGATAAAATGTATCCCAAAACATTGCCATTTATAAAAGGGTATACTATTCTTTAATCATATTCCTGCATACAAATGTGCGAACCTGATTAGAGTTCCCTACTCAGCAACTTAACTTATGCATCAAACAAAATTAATTTGTGTTGTATTAAATTGATCATCAGTTGCTTCATTCTAATTAAAGAATTTAGATTACCTATTCAAGTGATTACTTTTTGTACAAGGTATAGGCAAACCAGTAAATTGGAATTTAGAAATTTTTCTCGCCGGTCAAAATTTGAATTATTACTCCATTTCAAAATAACTGTAGTTTAAAATTTTTACACCATTTGTTCTCACTTAAACGATATCTCGAGTTGGAATCGTGTTATATGCAATTGTATTAAATTAGTTATTGGGAGACTTTTACGTCATATCTAGGTTGAACTAGATTAGTCGAAATTTAATGCGTAATGGATGATTTAGACAAAAAAATTTACAAAAAAAAAAATAACTAGAAATAATGAGATTATTCTTTTATTATGGTGTTTAAAATACCATTTTATTAATTAACTATATAAATCAATGCATATCTATTCAATAAAAAATTGGTAAAAAAAATTATTATTTGTTTGAGTCAATTCTATTAAAAAAGTTTATTTCATTTTCAAATGAATTCTTACTAATGAAGTATGTTTGATTAAAATGAATTCATTTAAAAATTCTAAAGCAATTTAGAATTTGATTTAATAATAAGCAATTCCACAAAATTTTAAAAGGTTAGAATTGGAAATCAATTTCATAAAAGTTTCATTTGAACCAAATATACTGACTTGGATTTACAAATGAATTCCTAAAAAATTTATGAAGTTTCATTCATTTATACCAAACACAAGGTTAATGTCTTTCTGATTTTTTAAAAATAATTTCCAGTAAATTTAAATAAAAATACTTTTTTTTTTCTAAAACCACTTATATTTTAAATGCATTGTGTATTTGTGTTTAATTCTTTCACTTATGTAGTTGAAACTTTTTCAATTGAATGATACCTAAAAGATACAAATTTTAAAATCTAAAAATCTTGAGGTATATTTGCCTCAAAAAGTTTGCAATTTAATAATGAATTCTTAATAAAAAAAAAACTAAATCATTACAAAATTTACAAAATTAGAAAGTTATAACTAAACATTTGTAACGGGAAATATATTTGTTACAAAAGAAAAATAATGTGACAATTTTGTAATGGATATTATAATAGAAATTGTAACAAAGATAATTTTCAAAATTTTCAAATTTTTAACCTTTGTATCTATTTTTTCAGAATTCTTAAACTTTTAACGTAAAGTTTTATGTTTTAGATAAAGGTATAAAATACATTTTCGATTTGAACTATAATAATAGGAATAAGGTTCAATTTAACTCTTATACTTTTCAAAAAAGTTCAAATTGCCCCTTTTTTATCTTTTTCAAAAATTTACCTGCTAAACTTTACAGCAAAGGTCAAATTGGCTCTAACAATTTCATTTATACCTCTATTCCTTGACAGGTAAACAAATATTGCAGTAAAAAATACAAAACACTCTCCAATAGTAACAAATTAGTCCATATTTTACTAAAAATATTTAGTAAAAAAACTAAAATTTATTTTTTTAAATTATATTTAAGGAATAAATTTATTCATAATATATTATATTACAAGACAAATTTATTTATTTTCCAATAATTTTATTAATTTTGAAATATTAAAATATAATTTATGCATTTGTATTATTAATTTATATATTAATACATATAATATTAAATATTTTAATATTACGTGTCAAATTTTTGAAATATTTTAATATTTGTATGACATATTAATATACACATAATAATATTATTTTAAATCCTCAAAATTATTTATATTTTAGATATATTACAGTTAATTATTTTGAAATGATGATTTTTTAGCATATTAATATAACATGTTATCATTTTTTTTAATTTTAACACATAAATTTAAATTATTTAAGTTTTATGTATTTTATTTATAGTTAATTATCATGAAAAATATTATTAGAATTTTTTGTTTTAGTTTAATATGTTTTATTATATTATTTTTGAAAACCTTAAAAATCTAATAATATTTTCTATTGATATACATATCAAAATATATATGTATATAAAGTATAGCTATATATATATATATATATATATGTATGTATATAATTCAAAACAACTAAAAATTATTAGTTAATAATTAAATTTCTATATCATATATTATATTATTAATTTTTAAATTTTATAAAGTATAAATAAATTTTGGTTTGAAATATAATTTCAAAAATAAAAATATTTTAATTTTTCACAATAAATTAATTTTTTTCCAAAATATGAACTAATTATTAGCTAATTAAATTATTAAAGAGTTGTCTAATTATTTGTAGTGAGATTTATTTATCTATCAAAATCTTTAAGGGTGTAAGTGAAAAATAAATTATTAATTTCAAAATGGTTAAAAATTTTTGGTAAATAAATAAATTTATCTAGTAATAATATATTATAAATAAATTTAGAATTTAAATATAATTTTAAAATAAATTTAGCACTTAAATATAATATTAAAACTTATTTCTATTTTTTATTCTATCAAAGGATTCCAAATTTTAATATTAATTGGTAAAATTACTCTTAGATTTTATTAATTTTACAATTTTAACAAAAATTATTTTACTAATTATCAACTTTGCTAAATTAAATTATATGTAAGAACTAAAAGAATTAAATTAAAAAATAAAATTTAATTTAATTATAACTAATTTCTATTTTTTGATATATATGTATGTACACAAACTTACTTGAATGTTCCATTTTAAATTAATTAAATAAAATCAAAATATAAAAATAAATTAAATAATTAAATGTTTGGAGAGCATAGACTTCTCTTTAATCCTCCTCTCCATCCCTATTTTATAATGTTACATTTTTAATAAAATGCATAATATTAGAATTCATGAGTATTAATTCAGGGTCATCAAATTAATTTTTTATTTTTTATACATTTTAAAAATATATAAAAATTTAAATATTTGGAAAGTAAATGCTCCTTTATTCCTCCTCTCTATCATCATTTTAAATGCAAAAATTTGGAGATGATTCCAGTAGGCATCCATGATCTCCAAATATTTAATTTTATATATTTTTTAAAAATTATAAAAATAAAAAATTAATTTAGTACAACTGAATTAATATTTATGAATTCCAATATTAAACATTTTATCATACTATTTAATTAGTTAATTTTTATATTTTAATTTACAATGAAGTTTTCATGTGTGTGTGTATATATATCAGAAAATAAAAATTACTTTTCATTAAATTTAAATTTAAATTTAAATTTTTTATTTGATTATGTTAACTTTCACATATAATTTAATTTAGAAAAGTAAATAATTAGATAAAATAATTTTCCTTAAACATTGTATTTTTAATAATAATTAATGTTAAATATTTAAAATATTTTGATAGAAAATAATTTCAAGACCATTTCATAATTATTTTAAATGTCATTTCTTCTGAAAAGGGGCTGGATAATCCAATTAACACTAGGTTTATTTTTAAGCCAAAATATAAATAAGGGACTTAATTCAACCTCACACTAAATATTAAGAGCTAAATTGTAACTTTTTGCGAGTTGAATCTTTGACAAAACCCAAAGAATCTTAAATTATTATAACCACAACAGAGAATATTATAACCACAACAGTCAAAGCAAATCGACGGCTGATATTCATTGAAAAAATAGATAGAGTTGATCTAATGTTTACCTGAAAAGAGAAACCTGAACCAGATTTTACTGCCACCACATAACAGCAGGTTCCACCAAATAGCGACGGAAAACACCAGCCCAACTGAAACCTAAAACCTGAGACGTTAAAACGACGAGCAACGCCACCGAAAACGTCAGCTCCTTTTTGTAGAAAATCTTGACGGCGCTAACGATGTGAATGGCGTAGACGCTAGCAGCTCCAGAATTAGCAAAGATGGTGATCAATACGTGCTCCTTAACATTAAACGGTCCCGGATTGAGCGTAAACTCGAATTTTGATCCTTTAAAGAAAATTTTAGTTATGATAATGGAGGCCATGAGATGGCCGAGCGGAATCACCGCAATTTGGGCGGAGATGGAAGTGATGGTGAGAGGCTCTTTACGGTACCAGAAAATTTGGTTAAGGAAAAAGAGGAGGATGCATGCGAGAGCTCCCAAAGTCCACGTGCGGAAGGTGAAGGTTGGGAGGGTAGGGTCGTCAGCGATTGGGACGGTGAGAGCCACTTGCTCGATTGGAGAATTGGTATCATCGTTTGTTTTGTCATCGTTGTCGAGTAAAGACGTTGTGGAGGCATAGGAACTAGCAGAAATGGAGCTTTGGCTGATCTTCTTATTAACTGTTTAGTGTTTGGATGCGAGGAAAGTAAGTGAAAATTTATATCAAAAGAGGAAAGAAAAGGAGAGAAAGTGAAGGAAAGTTTTAATACTTACTTAGAGGAG
>CATIWK010358949.1:0-13311 GCA_949634005.1 Mallotus japonicus
ATCTGGGGTTCCTCCTGAAAATATTTGGAAGAACTAGCATCAGGTTTTTGTTCTTTTGGATCTATTCAAAGAAGGAAAAATTACAAATACTCTCATGAGGTTTTTCATATTATGCATCTTGTTCCTTTTTTTTCTTCCAAAAATATCACTTTTCATCCTTATGTTCACAAGACAACCAACATAGTCCCTTTATAGTAGGGGCGAGCATCAGTCAGTTCAATTTAACAGACCTAAAAACTGCAGTGAGCTGAAAGTAACCAAATCATCGAATCCTTGAATACTACTAACCAAATCAAACTAAAACATTTTACTTCCATTTGAATAATTAGTTTGAAGATATTATTCTTAAAATTTTTTTTTATATTTTCATCTATTCATTTAGATTATATTTTATTAATAATATAACTACAAATTTTTTTTTTTTGATTCACAATTCTATTATTTATATTCTCTAAAGTAATATATTTTATAATTCTTATTTCAATTTGTTTTTCTTCAGTTATTTCGATTTTAGTTGAAACCGATGCTCATCCCTACTCTATCGTGCAAAACATAAAAAGTTTGTCAAAACACTTCGAATGGCTCTAAACTCTTCAATTTTAGGGACAAATTAGTTTTAAATTGTGAATGTGAATGAGTAAATATTTTCCACAATCAATGTCTGAAACTAATGTGTGCTGTAGCTTAATTTATTACACAAATTGAAAAAAAAATTAAAAGATGATCTTTTAATTTTTAAAATATTTTATTATTTTTTAATGCTACAAAAAATTTAATAGTAGTTTATTCTGGTAGTCATAAAGGGACTTAATTATAGAAAATGTAAGATTTGAGGGCCTAAATATACAAACATGAATCTAAATCCCAAAAATGCAAAGTTGAGGACTTGTACGGGTAAATACTATGAACGGTACCAAAACTTTGAACTCGATTACAAAATGGTACCATTACTTCAATTTGTATCTTTTTGGTACCAAAACATCAATTTTAGTTGCACCGAGAAGTCTCAAACACACAATCAGGCCAAATTTGATGACGTGGCAACCGGAGATGCCCCGTCAGCAGCCACATCGTATGACACATCAGCAATTAAAAAACAAAAAGTGAAAAAAAAAAAAAAAGCCTAAGTTAATAATGTTGCTTGTTCAGAATTGGATTATTTCAGAATTCTCTCAACTGGTCCGAAAAGCAAAACATCAAACAAGTTACAACAGTTTGACGATGTAGTATACGATGTGGCTACTGACGGGGCATTTCTGGTTGCCACGTCATCAAATTTGGCCTGATTGTGTTTTTGGGACTTCCCGGTGGAACTAAAATCGATGTTTTAATACCAAAAAGATACAAATTGAAATAATGATACCATTTTGTAATCGACTGCAAAGTTTTGGTACCATTCAGAGAATTTACCCGGACTTGTACATTTAAGACAACTTATCACTATGAACAAACAACCAGGTCGAAATTTATCACCATTATTTATTTTGTTCAAGAAAATCACTATCATTTCATTTAATTGTCAACAATGGATTTTAAAAAAAAAATTTGCAATTAAATTCAGCAACCAAAATACACCCTCTTGATCAATTTCTCATTTCCAAATGAACTAAAAATAGAATTCAACTGCAAATGAACTTATTAATATAATGTGTTTGGTTTATATATATATATACTGTATGAAATTCATTCAAATGAATTCCATATTTGGTATGTTATGTCTGGTATGAATTTAGAATTCTAAATAATATGTTATAAAAAATCCTTTTAAGCTAATATTGCATGATAAAATAACAATAAAAATAAAAAAAATACGAGTATTTCAGAAAATATAAATGATAACAAAGGTATTTTATTCTTATGAAAACTATAAGCTAAAAATCATAGAATTTGTTTGAAAATTGTTAACTAGTTAGTTAAAATTTGGTTTATTCATGAACAATTCTACATATTTAAAAAGTTGGAATTGCAAATGACTTCTGCAAGATTTTAATTTAAACCAAACACGCTAAACTTGAATTTTCAAATGAATTCTATAAAATTTTATAGAATTCATTGATACCAAACACACTTTTAGAGTAATTTTAATAACCCATAAAGACTAACTTTACAATTACTTAAACAGACCCAGTTAATTATTTCACTCAATTTAAAAAAAGATTTCTTTAATTTGTCAATAACAAAATTGATACATTGATTATTGCAACAAACCAAAGAATTCTATGAGCTGTAGGAAAATTAAGAGGACATGAAAAGGGGTTACATTTGGATCAAGTATTCATTACCAAATGGCTAGCAGCTCTAGTAAGTTGAATGAAAACTCACAAGATCTTTATCTCAATACAAGTACAAGCTATTTGAGATTCAACACAAATGAGGTGCCAATTAAAACCTATGAAAATATGACAACTGGCAACTAAAGCTACGTAAAACCAATCAGTTATCGTGGCCTTTTCTGTTAATGTTTTGAATTGGTAATTATTTTTCGGGCTTCTATGTTTTGCACAATTATAGTTTTTAAAATTGGAAACTAGTGGTTGTCGAGGGAAAGTTGAAATGCAGACACATTCATGCCTTTTTCTATTACGTGAAAATATACCTATCTTTAGAAAAGGAAATGAAAAAAAAAAAGTGTCATGTGATTCATGGTAAAGATTTGGCAGTGGATGGAACTTTTAAGGTATTAATTTTTTATTTCCACTTTTTAATATTTGAGAAAAAAAAAGTTGGTGGTTAACCAATTGAAAGAAAATGAGGAAAATGGCAACAAAGTGCAGACAGTTTGTATGAAAAAATTGTTGGTAGTGGAGATGCAGTGGCAGTTGAGATACATGGGCGGTGAACAGTTATCGTTACAATTAAAGAAAGGTGTTTGGTCACTACGAATGAGGATAAAAAGGAATTTTCTTTGTTAAATACAAAATCATAAGAGCTTAAACTGACAGTTGACTAATAGAAAATCTCATAGAAGATACGTTACAATATTACAAACCAAGAGGATGTTTTGATATTCTTTTAGCCAAAGGTCCAACTTGGACATTAAACTTTTGCCCTAGGAGCACATTGACCCTTATTGTTTATTTTGAGCGTGATTGAACCTTTTTCTTGCAAAAAAAAAAAAAAAAAAAAAAAAAGCGGATAAAATTGACCCTGCCGTTAAGACCTTATCTAACGGCAATTAAATATGGATTGATGTGGCAAGAATGGGTATTATTCCTCCTGTCACTGCAACTCCACAACTACAAACACCTGTGCCACACTGCCATCACAACCATATACAACATCACCTCCTCCACCTTCATCTCATGTTGCTCCTATAACTTCCAATCCTCCACCACTACCACTTTTATAGTCACCCTCTCCACCTGTCAAAGCACCTCCTCTAGCACCTTCATCTAATCCTCCTCCCCTTTTTTAGCACCTCCATCCAATCCACCTATAAATCCTCCACCATCATCAACACCACCACCAAAATATTCACCTCTACCAGCAGTGCTAAGTCTATCTTAGAGATCACCCTCACCGCCATCACCATCATCAAAGCTATCTAAACATCCTCCATCAAAAGCCACCAACAACAACCCAATCAGAGCCACCTGCCAATTTACCCCACCACTTGTATTTGTGCCACCTCCAAGATGGATATATACTATGCGTATTACCATTAAGAGAGCGATGCCTTATGGCAACTGAGGAATTCCATGACTTCCTCTTCCAAATTGCATGCTAATTGGACTTAACCCCTTCTTATTGCCAATTTAAGCAGATGGGTAACCAGCACATCACTCACCTTATTCTTGAAGGAATCCAGCTTTCAGGTTCTCCCCCTCCTGCATTCTTGTACAACATTACTTTTTTGAACCAGATTAAGATTTATTTATGTCATCAAATTAAGTCTCTTGCTCTTATTGGTGCAGTATTTTGCGCTCTCCCTCCACAGTACAACTTAGATTGTTACTATCTCCAACATTATCTCCAACATGGAGCACTGAACAAGGAGATGGTGGTGCTATTGCTATATGCTTGTAAAAAAATTAAAAAGCCAACATTAAAAAGCAGAATCAAATTTGGAGTGGTGGAAGTGAGGTTGTCAAAATAACTAAGCCTGGGAGGGGATGATCAGGTTGCAGGGCCCACTTATTGCGGAAGCTGGTTGCGCAAGTTGGCTCCACTTAACTTTCGTTATATCTAGTCTAATGGCAGAATCAATTTTGTCTGCTTTTTGCAAGAAAAAGGTCCAATCAGGCTCTCAAAAGAAAAGAAAAAAAAAACATGCTCCTATGGCAAAAGCCTAAGGTCCAATTTGGACCTTTAGCCATATTTTTTTATGAAAAGTGAGGGACTGACTAGTGTAATATGACAAACCTCAAACAAAATCATAGTTACCCCTCAATTCTTTTTTATTGTACATGTTTGAGGGGAAAAAGAATACTTAAAAAGAAGAAAAATTAAATACAACTAGCAAAATGCAAATACAATAATGAATTTAAGAAAGAAACTTGCACACATACAAAAGCATAGAATTTCAAGGATGAAGCAACCCCATTAATCAATAATTACTCAATCTTGAAAAATGTTTATTGCCTCGAATCATAATCTATGATGCACGTAAATGGATACTGGAAAACGACATTTCATAAAAATATAGGAAATGGAAATGTGGGGGAAACGCGTAAATATTAAAAATATAGAGTATATAAAATATAATAAATTTTATATATTTATATATACACAAAAATAAAAATAAATATTACTATTTAAGTTAGCATCAATATTCAATATAATTAAATATAAAAATTAACATAAAAAAAATTAAAATTAAAAATGTCTACAAGTTCAAAAAAATAATTAATACACAATAAAAGACTAGAATAGAAAAAATTATCATGGTACTTCTTCTACTTCACTATTTTTTCTTTCTGTGTGCTTTGATTATCTTCATTAAAGATAATAACAAGTAAAATAATAATGTTAAAAATAAAAATAATATTATTTACCCAATAATTACTTAAAACTAAAAGGTAGAGGAAAGGCTATAAAAGTAGAGAAAAGGCCCGTTAAAATAAAACTAAACCAAACTAAAAGAAAAAGACCATAAAATAAACATTAAAAAAACTAAACTAAGGCCATAAACAAAGAAGCCGCAAATATTAAATCCTGAGATTCTTGTTTTAACAAGGGAGACAGAGAACTTATCAAATCAAAACACAGCTATTCAAGAAACACATATATCGTTAAAATAAAAAAAGCAATGGTAGAACTTACAATTACAAGAAGACGATGGGTAAAGCTATGGGTTAATGATGGATAAAGCTTGAAAATGTTGCAGATTGGTAAAGCTTCTCCTCCTCTATTTCTAAATGAAGTTGAAGATTTAACGACGGGTAAAGCTATGGGTTATCAGAATCTAAATTTTATTCTGTCAAAATTCAAAAATTGGAGTTCAATTTATAAGGTGAGTTTAAGTTTTTATTTTTGTTTGATGTTTATATAGATTTTCTTTAATGGGATGTTTCAATTCTCATCAAATTTGAAGTTTCATTTGGGTCCTAATTTGTTATTCCAAATTTGTTTTGGATTTGGAATTAAATTTAATTTTTCCTCCACCATCTTAGAATTGTGTTCCGTTTGGAATTCCAAGTTCAATTTGGAATTGATTTTTTTTCCGTTGGGAACACATTTCCAATGAGTGAAATGCATTTCCAATTTTTTGTTTTTACGGAAACGGCCGAAAATGTTCCGAGGAACTTTTTTTGACGTTTCATTTCCAAAACATTTCGGAAACGCCGAAATGCTCACTAAATGACGTTTTTGTGCATCAAAGATCATAATAATAGATCCCTTATAACAACTAAGGTCATTCTAAATCCGGAACTGTAACTTGTAACCATGAACAACGTGCCAAATTAATATGCATCTTTCTTTTAACATCTCCAGCCTTGATGTGTTTCATGCATATAAGTTTTGTAGTAAATCAAATAAAACTCAGTTTAGTGGAAAGACATTTCTTTCCAAGTTAAGACATCATTTTTTCTTTACCATGTGGTAAGGGATGACCAAGTGCTGCTACAATCAATGAAAATACTCCATCTATCCATCAATTTTGTGAATTTGACTAACAGCAAACATAAAACTCAAAATCCCAAGTTAGAATGTCAAGATGTCCACTTCGCTTTCCCTCCCACCAGCAATCCCACAACAACATGAGAGAAATTAACTCAAAACTCAAGTATTAATAAAGGAGGATAAGTTTTGCACTACTACTACTTGAATCATGAACATATTGTAGGAATACTGCAAATTACAGAATTAAATTCTAGAATCTGCAAGATAATGTAGACATTTACCTCTGGGATACCAGCGAATGCACAAAGCCTTAACACTGCTAACATCAACAACAACATGAGAGAAGAGACTAGCCAAGTCTGGCATATATTTCTGAAAAAGGAGAAAAAAACGTTAGGCGGCAAAGAAAACTACAGTTACAGAAGTATACTAATAAAAACTAGAATTCTCAACCATCAAATCAAAGGTCACAATGAAGTTAGAATCTAATACAACTCCACCAAATATGGGAAGAGTGTGCATCAAATGCAACATATAGCCTTTAGATTATGCAACAGCTTATAATTTTGGAATTATCCACACTTCAGTGTCCCTACTGTTGATACTTACTAGAACCCATATCTTGGTCAATAGAAATGTTTTAAAAAAAATCAAATTAAAATCTGCTAGAGCAATTGCGGATGAAAAGAAAGAGAAACAAAGAATACAAAAATCAGTCAAATACCTTCAGAAATAGGAAATCCACATATACTGAATTCCCTGCCAAAAGAGGTGTGTATGTTCCCACATGTCTCTTAACAAATTGCATAACCTGCATGGTTCCAGGATAGATATATATTATATGGTTTTTTTTCTCTTTTGTTTTTTCTTTAGAAGCAATAATTATGTAAATCTGATGGTAAAAATAAAACCAATGAACTAGAATTGCTTGAAAATAATTGATGGTAGTAACAACCAAACTTAAAGTATTAGATCCTAGAAAACAGTCAAAATGGAATTGGAAAAAAAAAAAAAAAAAGCAATGAGACTTTTTATAAGATAGTGACAATACCATTCACAGAAACAAGACAGCAATTAAGTAGCCCTCTGTCAAACCTAGAGCAAACCCTCCATTTTGAGCACAAGCATTAGGACTACTCTCAAGGCAATGGATATAGCTCTTACAATGATTTTGATGTTAATGCAATTTTACTGCATAAATAGCACCATAAACTAGATCTAGTTTACCAATCTAATCAAGCCATTAGAGCATGTACAACATTCAATCATGCTTTTTTGCAATAATTTCTCTTCCAAAAAATTTTCCCTCTGCAATATGGTGTCTCAATCTACAATTGATCACCATGTAATTTATAATCATTTAATATCCAGCAAATCATTACAATGTTAAAATTCTTGTCATTACAATCATTTAATATCCAGCAAATCATTACAAAGAAGACAAATTTATAATTCACTTAAACCCATTAAAAAGCCACATGAAAGACCTCTCTAGGAAAAAAAAAAAAATTCAAAACAAAACAAAACAAAACTTTACTTCTCTGCTGATACAAAAGTACTTAATTCCATGATTGATTCCCTTAGCAAAAGAATTTCACGCGGTCCTGTTTTCAATCTTAAATCTGCTTTATCACTTATTGTCTTATGGCGAAGTCAAAATACAATATAAGTGTCAACAAATTACTAAAGGTCAATGACCACGACAGTAAAACACAAATCACATGAAGCCATCCACAGTGCAAATGTCAAAACAAAGCCTTCCACTTAAAAAAGATCATGCAAACCTGATCTTCAGCTTCTCTTTCACTCATTGTACTTTGGAGCACTTTCTCTGTCAAACCTAGAATAATTGTTGACTTGTTAAATTGCCTCCAACAATGCATGAAAATCATTAGTGTCCTTACCACTAGCTGCATGATGACTTTGACACCAATCTCCCATCTGCTCTAAGCACTGTTTACTCTGATGGATAACCAGATCAGGACCCTAAAAGAGAAGATATTAATGAAATATGCAATACAATTATTCTGGGTTTGACAGATCAGCACCCTAAAAGAGAAGATACTAATGAAATATACAACACAATCATATAAAATGATTCCAAATTAAGCAGAACGCACAAGCATTAACACTGCAACATAATTAATATCAAACACTGCAGCACATGCAAGCACATAATGGTATACAGACATTTACATAAATACTTCAATAAAATCCATTCAGTTTGATTGAATGTAATTTATCTTAAATCAAAAATTACAGCCAACGAAATTTCAATGCCAAAACTAATTAGCTTATGACTTGAAATACTACCTTTACAAAATGAAGGCCAAGCCCATATTTTATATCATTCAGGTGACCTTATTTACAGGTTTATATACTGTCTTAAATCACTAACATCAAGCACATAGCCAGCTCCTTCTCTTATCTTAATGATGAGAAAATAGACCTCATGGGACAATCAGACACATGAATGCATGGCTTCATCTCATGAGTATAAGGACATCATACTATTAGCACAAGTGGATAAGAGGAATTTAACGCCCTCAAAATAAAGAAAGAACCTACTGAACAAGCAAGTCTCACATTATTCACAGGGTACTCAGCAACCTTGGCAAATTCCTCTTCACTAAATTTCCCACAACACCTTGCTGTCTTTTATTTTTCAACTTGGTTTTAGGATTCCTCATTTCTATTTTTATTTTTATTTGCAATTCTATTGTCGAAATAAAACATCAGAATGAGAATGAAACAAAGCATGACTTATATACAGGAGTTGCATCAAAGCACGGAAAAAAGGTAGAAGACCTAAATGACATTATGTCTGAAAGTCCCAAGAATTATTTTGACCATCTTGAAATAGCTAGAGTCCATAACAAGCAGGAAAGCTATCTGAGAAAATATTTTAATATGATCCATAACTCTATTGTATAGAATGTCCTAGTCCATTGCTTTCGCAAATTCACAACAAACTTAATGGAGCTGCATGCCAAATCACTAAATTTTCCCTTCTACCCAACCAATGGGGCAAATAACATCCTCGTTTAATAGAATATAGAGTTATCCAGTTTGACAAAAGAAAGAAAAATATGACCCACCAGGGGCATGGGGTTTCAAGATAAAAGTCAATGCTGCAGAACTAAAAATCACATATGAGGTAGGTTTTAGACCTTCTATGACAACTGTTTCAGATGATCAAGGTCATCTATTGGGTGAAAATCAAGAAAAAAAAATTCCATCATAGAGAGTAGCAACTGGAAATTAGATAGAGTTAAAAAGACATCCTATGAATCGAGATGGGTTCCCAAGCCAATGAAAGACAGACAGAATTTCTCAGGTCAAGCTAGATATTCTTATTGAATCATTTGACAAACCAAGCCCAAGTAAATAAAACTTGTATAAAGGAGGGGGAAAAAAAAAGCAAAAAACAAACAGGCACTCTCCATAGAACTCTATAAACAGGCTATTGAGCTACCATCTAGATAGGGTGCTCAAACCATTTATTTGTTTTTCATAATAGCTGCAACCTCCTCAAAAATTCAATTTAAAATTGCAAAGCAATATAAATTGTTTTGCACAAAAAGAATTGTTGCACAAAGCAATATAAAGCAATATAAATTGTTTTATCATGCTTTTTGTGTACATGAAAAAAATTTATATTATAAAAATTTATTCACAATAATTTAAAATATTGTGAAAAACAATAGTATTATTATAATTTTTTTTATCTTAGCATTAAATTGTTTGTTTATTTTTAAAATTTAAAATTATTTAAATATGTATATAATAATTTAAATATTAGAAATTAAAATAAGTAAATTTAATTTTTACCGGTGAAAAATTTTTAAAAGTGATATGAGTGTTAAAAAGTAAAAAATGGTATGAATGTTAGAAATATAAAACTTCAGGGACCAAAAAGAAATAATTTGTGTTAAAAAATTGATAAAAGGGTTTAAAACTTCAAACTCGTGAAGTTTAAGGGCCTAAATATACAAAACGAAATTTAAGGGGCCTAAAACCAAAAATCCAAAAGTTTTAGGGGCCTCAGGATGGGTTTTGCCATTAAAAAAAGTTTGAAGTTTACTTCTCCTAAACTATGATACCTCTCAGGATGAGTCTGCTCTTACTAGGCATAATCAAAATAAGTTTCAAAATTTTCCTTATTTCCTATAAATGTATAGAAAATATGGACTTATTTGTGAAAAAAAATCTTTAATTTTGAATTAAAATAATAATTCTTGATTATTCAGGTACCAAAAAAAATTTTCAATGACCACTATGAAACCAAATAGAAGTTTGGTATCTAAAAAGATACAAATTAAAGTTTGGTAACCGAATTGAAATAAATGTAAAGTTCGGTACCCTCCCATGCATTTGACCCCAATTTTAAACATAAAAGATAACAAACAAGACCATGAACTTATGCTAGTAATGCTAAAACTAAAATATACCTCCACTGATTTAGTCAAATTGCCATCTGTAATTATACAAGCAATCTCCAAAATTCTATCAACTTCAATATTCAAACCTGCACAATAGCACAAGTAAGAAAGAGAATAGGATCTTCTAGTTCCTACACCAGTGTATATAAGCAGCTAGCTCATGACAACATAGTTTGTTCATACAAGGAAGATGACGAAAATTCAACAAAATATATATATATATATTTGTTTTCGTGCTTTTGACTTTGAAAACATTCAATGCAAATGAGCAGTCAAATTTAAGAGGTGTTAAATACGCAAAATTATTTCTCTTTTTTCAGATTTTGACCTAGAAACATAGTATATAGTTTCTTTACAAAAATTTCTGATTAAATAATTAAAGAATAGTTTTCCAAGTTTAAGAAAAAGAGAATGACAATAAGCTCCATTGCTAAAAAAATTATTAATCAAGAAAGACCCAATAAAGGCCGTAAACAAGGATGTTCTGCACTAATATTACAAAGGAGTTGTCAATTCAACATTAAACTTGTCTATTTGACGTTCTTCAAGACCATAACAGTAGCTACCAAAAATAAAAGGTAAGTGGTCATTCAAAATTGGGAAATCCTACACCTCCTATTTTCTCCCTATTTTAAAAACCTCCAAAATAATTATTAAAACAAACCACTACTATATAAGAACCGTAGATCGTCTATTGTTTTTATTTTAAGGTCTGTCTGTATAAAAAAGGCTCATTGATTCCCAACCAGTTGACCACCACTCCACAATATCTAGTAAGATTTCACATTGAAACCTCAGCAGCACCTATTTGAAAGTTCAACACATATTATAATTCCCCAAAACCAAAAATCCTGCCAACTAAGAACACACTCCAGTCACACATTACAAAAGCAAAAAGTGGCATGCATAACATCATACCCCTAGAACAAACAACAAACTTAGTGAAACGAACATTCTTTTTTCTTCATTCCTAGGTAAGCCTAGACATGAGATAGTTGATGGTTCTCCTCCCCAAGTAACCTTCCAGAATAACACTCCGCCTACTCACCAAAATTGTAAATGAATTTAGAGATTCCCCGCTTTAGAGAAGCTACAATAAATGAAAACTTCAACTGGTAGGTGTTTTCACGTGTTGGAAACATTTCCAAATCGAAAACTTTAGGAAACTACTCTGAAATGTTTCAATGTCGTTTCCACATCTACGAAAAATTAGGAAATATGCTTCCAACTTAAAAATACGTTTCCAACTTGAAAGTACATTTTTTAGTTTTTTCCTAGATAAGAAAGAAAATAAATTTAAAAGGGATTTCATATTTTCTTGATTAAACTAAAAATTTTATAATTATACTATTGATTTGATAGTAATAAAATTTTTTTTAATATTTATATGTAAAATTGTAAATGAATTTAGATATTCCCACCCCACACACACAAAAAAGCTATGGTACATGGAAACTTCAACTATAGGCATTTTCCGTTTCCGATATTTTTAGAAAATACCGTTTTACCATATCCATTTCTATTTTTGGGCAACATAGCACTAAAAGCCATTTGTTTCAATAAATGCCAAAGTTTATGAGTATCTCACACATTAGATAAGCAAGAAAAATTAAATAAGAATCAGCAGATAACATAGGACAGACTTACCAGTCATTTCCATGTCGATCCAAACAAGGGGCATCTTGTACTCCACTGAAGATGTAACTAAAATATTTTCACACCGTTTCCCATTTTCTGTCACCAAACTAGAGGCAGATCCCTTCACAATACTCCTGTTAGTTCCTGCCACAAACAAACATAAGAGAACATAACATAACATCAACTGTTAATCTACTCAAATTTCTTATCAACCAAAATACAAGAAACAATTGAATTTCTAATCGAATGATTCTCAATTTGAAATCTTCATATTGACGAAGCTATAGTGCAAGAAGAACCTAAAGCTATTGTTTAACTTTGTAAGGAAGCAGTGGCAGACGAAACACTAAACCCTTAATGGCGTGTGCGTGTGCGTGTATGGTAGCATCCCTACCTGCATTATCAGTAGTGATCGGTACAATTCTGGAGGAAGAAGAAGTTGATGCATCGACTTGATCATCTTCAACATCTAGGTCTAGCACAGAAAACGCATTGGAAAGGCAGTCCATGTGTAGTCAGACAGAGAACAATCAAAACTCGGTCGAAGCACAGTTTAATATTAAAGCTTCTACGGATGGTATAGTGAACGAGCTCTGTGGAATTAGGTTAGGTTTGACAACAGCAGAGGAAGAGACCAGAAGAGCAGTGACACTGAGACCGATGAATGTGGCTTGCTAAGAAAGGGATGAAAAGGAAAAATTAAAGTGAAAGAAAAGGATTATTCAAAAAAAAAAAAAAAAGTGACAAAAAGCCGGTGCAGCTGGAGCCTGGAATCGCTTGGAGCTAAAGGTCCAAATCCGACCATGACCATGATGATATTGGGAGAAATTTATAGAAAATGTCTAAAAGTTAGGCTCGGAAAATATTTTATCTTTGAAAAATATTTTTATAAAAAAATATTTTTCGAAAAATTTATTTTTAAAAGAAAATATTTTTTTATGTTTGGATGAAAATACTAGAAGACAATAAATGAGAAAAGAAGGGGTTTGATACACCATTGGTATCATAATTTTGTCCTATATTTCAAAAGGGATATTGATTTCATTGGTCCTATAAGTTTTCAAAAATTTCAATTAAGTCCTAAAACAATTTTTTTTTTCAATTAAGTACTTAAAGTCTTTAAATTGTTGCAATTAAGTCCTTCTCTGTTAACTTTAACAGAGATGGC
>CATIWK010359054.1:0-16934 GCA_949634005.1 Mallotus japonicus
TTGGGGCATCATAAATTTGTAATTTTGCATGCAATTACACCCACTATAGTTTACATCCAACCAGAAGCCTTTGAAAGTCGGATCAATGTCTTCCTATTAAGACAAAAATGCAAAAGGCCCAACTTGGACAGCTTCAGATTCCAGATATTGTTCTTTCATACTGGACAAGCAACATAATCCATACTTTGATCACATGTTCAATCAATTTCAGTATGTCCATTAGAGCTGCATCATAATAGATGCAACCACATGCTCTCAAGATCTTGGGTGAAGAGCACAGAATAGAAGCTGTTGATCAGCTGTTATAAGAATCAGTATTATGAACTGAACATATAACCATTGCAGCACCGTCAAAGGATTACAGTTCATACTTTATAGTTGCAAAAGGAAGCAAATTTTCATGATGAAGCACCAAATTTTATACAAAGAGGACAA
This sequence comes from Mallotus japonicus, assembly GCA_949634005.1. Taxonomy (NCBI): domain Eukaryota; kingdom Viridiplantae; phylum Streptophyta; class Magnoliopsida; order Malpighiales; family Euphorbiaceae; genus Mallotus; species Mallotus japonicus. The sequence goes on from CATIWK010359054.1 coordinate 436, forward strand.
AAGGCAATTTACCTCTGATAATTTCTCCTTCCGCTCCTCTAAAGATCTTGATACCTGCATATTAACAGATGATATTAAATGAATATACTTAATCAAATGCACCAATATGACTACTTTCATACAGAGAACAACAGAAATACTTACAGCTTCAAACAATAACGAGTCCTGATTACTATTCTCAAGCACAGAAGACCTTGGAGATAGTCCTTCTTCAGGTTCTTCTGGGACAGGTGAGGGAGGATTAGCACGGATGTAGACAACTCGCAATTTAAACTCCTCAACAACTTTACCATCCACCTTGTTAAACTGAAAAACCAATCAATGCCATCTTTAGTTGAAGAACACAAAAAAAAAAGGCGGGGGTGGGAGGAGAAAAAGGAAGTGAGGAAAAATCAGTCCCACCATATCTGCAGTTATGTCTTTGGTAGTCACACCATCAGGTGCAGCAACGCTCTGAATAAGGAATTTGTCCTTGCATTGCATATCAAGAGGTGCCTCTTTTTGGGCTTGCATTGTAACTGCAACAGTTCATTCCAAAGCTAATTCAACATATGCCAGCAATGCAAGGAACTCATAATAAGCATGCAAATTAACAGCAATGAAGATGAATATTAAAATCGGAAACAACTATTGAATATTAATTCACCAGTAAGATTGCAAGTATTGCCGGGAAAAATGATGCCAGTGTTGGGTCGAACAGAATACTTCTTGGGATTGGTGGTTTTGACCTACTCAATTCCAATCCAATGTTCAGTACATGAGATATAAAAACAATACATACACAATGTTGATCGAATCGATAAAAGATACCTTAAAAGCCACATATTTATCTGACTTGTTAGTCAATTGCATAGAACATGTGCTCTGCTTCTTCAATTCAACTTCACAGCAAATACAATAACAATCAGCAGCAATAACCACACCAAACCAAAAAAACAAAAAGGCTCCAATACTTGAAAAAAGAGTAGATAACAAAATTTTCTAATTTCAGTTCCGTTTTTCACTAATCGGAGAGAGAGCGCGAGGAGCTTACAAGGGAATTTGAGTTCCGAAGGTTGAATGTTGAGAAGATCGCCGGTGCTCATGACTTGTTCCGATTAGAAAAACAGCTTCGAATTTTACTACAGTTGAGAGATTTATATCAAAATTAGGGTTTCTTCGGGGAATAGCAGAAGGAGGAGGAGGAGTTGTTCAGCAGTTGAATTCTTCTATATAGAAGAGGGGGGAATACAAAGTGCATTGTAGCAGCAGCCAGCAGGGAAGCGCTTTTTTTTTTTTTTTTTTTTTTAAAAAAAAAAAAATTTATGTTTTTCCAAATTCGGTGAAGGGAAAATTGTGGTACTTACTGCTAATTAGTAGTTAGGTTATGCATGACAAATACGAACCGTTTGATTTGAGGAAAGTGGATCCACGACCATAGAACCCTTTTGATGGCATTCAATTTGAATGGGCTGTAATATTTGGTACGCGAACATCCGTCAGCGTTAGCCAGCCTAGGTTGGCGCTAATTTTTTAATTGGAAAATTCTTATCTGCACTCAGCCTACCGGATCTAATGGTTGGATATGCAATATAAAAATACGGATCTTCTTTCCATTAGGCAAGTGTAAATCACTTACTATATATGTATTAGGCTTTATCAATGTTCTTCTTTGTACAAATTTCAGATAATATCACATCACTAATCACCTATAAAATATAACATTAAATATGTGTTTGGTATGAATAAACTTTGAAAATTTTTGTGAAATTTATTTGTAATTTAAAATGATATATGTTTGATTTAAATAGATATATTGTAGAATTTATTTGTAATTTTAAAATTTGAAAATAAATTATAACTAAATTAAATTACAATATAATGGTTGGAATTTACAAATAAATTCCATAATTTTTGAGTTTATATTTCTAAATAATTAAAATATCTCTCATTATTTTAAAAAAAAATCTTTCCATTTGAATTTAAATAAAAGGTTGGAGTTCAGAAATCAGATAATGCACTCAAATGTCTGAATTAGGTTGATATACTTTTAGCATATACTTCATGCTTATGTTGTCCATGGAATATTATTAAATGAAAAAAAAAAGAAAAAAGAATGTTTACAAAAGAAATGAAAGGCAAAGCCTCATAAAACTAAGCAAAACAATATTTAACTATGCTGCTATAATCATCACAGATGGCATCATTACAAAAATCTGGAAATGAATCCCACCAAAATTCCACCTGATCCAGAAGCTTCAGGTGAGCCAATAGCATATCCATCTGTATTAACTTTAACCCATTCAATTGGGGGAGAACGCCAAATGACAGAAACAACATTTGGAGCCCTTGCAGGAAAACCTCTAACCCGAAGAGAATTTAAAACATGCAGCTCATGACCTGTGTTAAACATTCTACCAACCCGGAAGTAATCCAGTTCTTTCTACTAGAATTAAAAATTAACTTAAATTATTGATTTATACCCAATATGATATAATAAAAATATATAATTCATTTGAAATAAATTCTACAAACTATTCATTTCAACCAAACATATTTCATTAATAAAAATTCATTTGGAAATAAACTCTATTTGAAATTTATTTGGAAATGAAATAAATTTTTTGATAGAATTGAACAAAATATAATGTAAATTTTAATTATCAATTTATACTTACCTTTATTTGGTTGAATTCTATTGAAAAATTCATTTTTAATCAATTTTAAATTTATTTAAACCAAACACATTTCATTAATAAGAATAAGTTTAGCTATAAATAATTATACAAAATTAAAAACATATTTTATAAATTTTTTATTTAAAATTAAATATGCTCATTTTGATTTATAAATAAATTGTATAAAAATTTGTAAAATTTATCTATATAGTAAATAAAGGTTAGTAGTGTCAATCAAGACATTATTGGGTCGTTGAAGCCTACACCAACGGGTCTAGGTAGAGACATTAAACTTAAATATATAAAAACTTTTTAAAATAATTTTTATTAATAATTTTCACAATTTGTAATGTTCTCCACATATGATATATATGACTAATTATTTCATAATAGTTTTACAAAATCCAAATAACAATACGATAATTTAAAAAAAATCATTGAAATTATTAATATTAAATAATTATGGGCGTTAAATTTATTTTGCAATTACAGTATTTATTTATGTTAAAGCTATGGTTTAGATAAATTTATTAAAAATGAAAATAAATTTATTAAAAGATTTTAGACAGAATTGTGTTTTTTATTTTTGGACCAAAGTAGGGGGAGGGGGGTCTCGAACAGAGACCCATCAAGTGTCCCACAGCAGCCTGGCCTGAGGGACAGTCAGAATTGTGTTGATAAATAAATAAAACACCAGTAGTACTAGTACATATAGTAATTGTTAATGCATATCAGGAATTATTATCAATTTTAGTTCAACTCATTAATTAATAAGTAAGAAGTTATGGTGGAATTATAAGTCAGAAATTGATTTCCCACCTAATTCTGAAAGTGAAGTTAGTGAACCAAAAGGAGCCCATGAATGTATGGTAATGTTTTTTTGTTTTCATGTTTTTAAATATAGCCTAGGTGACAGTAAATGACAAACTATTTAATAACAATGTTACCAACTTGAATTATAGCATGCTACTTTGAAAATCTGAACAAAAAATCCTCTAGAGTGGTTGCTTGAATTATAGTCCTATTATATTGTGTTTCATACTTGAATTCAGCTTTTGAAATGAGCATTGATTACGGGGATGGACCAAAGAACAGATGGAAAAAAAAAAAAAAAAAAAAAAAAAAAGATGGCTGTGCCTGTGTCCCTATTACGGGCAGCCAACATGAATACGTAGGAAACTTCAGCAAGCATATCAGCTGCCCTACACATTGATTTTCTTGTCAGAGTTTTCATTTTCATCTCCTTCTTGTTTATACGAAAGATCCCAAACGAGCTAGTGATTACAAATTTTTACGAGCACAAGAGATTTGGACATAATGTGCAGCAGTGACAAAGGAGTGGGTGATTTTTGTATAATCCTTAGCTGTGGTCCCGAATCGACGAAATACACACAGCTGTATCTATATATGATGTAGGAGGCCAAGAAGGGGTGAGCTGCTGCAGTATTTGATTCTTTAAAACTTGTATAAATAAGTGGGTACGTTTGAATCTCAAGTGCAGGGCAGGCCGTGCCTCTGAAAACTCGTACAATTTTGTGTTCCCTCCAGCTCATTAGCTCATTCATGCATAAACCCCACAACACAGCTCGTCTTTATTTCAGGTATATGCGAGTGTGTTCAACATAAATAAATAAACAAACTTGTGATTCCAACATAAAGGATTTGGAATTCCCCATTGAATGTTGTTTTGCTATAAAAAAAAGAACCCATATTTTTTGTTTTGTAAAATATTCTTTGTTTAGTGATCAGCATACTCTAGTTAGCAGAGCAGAGAGGAGGAACCATGCATGTTGCACATATCTTTCTTCATAGTCTCTTCAAAAGATTTGGTCTATGCTATGAATATTAAAGACTTTCGTTGGTCCCCCAAATCTAAATAATTAAATGGGTCTCCTCAAACCTTTTATAATGTGTAACTGTCAAGTACTTTCTCATTGAGACTAATTAATATTCACAACTTCATTTTTTATCTAGTCATTTTCAATTGGAGGGAAAATTCAATCCCGTGCTTGCTTTTCCATCATGCCAGTAACTATAGTTTACCAGTTTTAGTTCAAAATCATCAACCAACACTTGTAAATTTTATGAGGCAATTAAATATATCATGAAATTGCCAAATTAAGATTTTCACTATTGCAATTAGCTACTAATTTTTTTTGCCAATACAATCCCGGATGGTTGAGTTTCGTAATACCCGCAATACTCGTTAGAACTTTAACCATTAGATTAAAGTAGCACAAGCCATTTATTCATGTTCCTAAATAATTGTTGTTTTAAAAGTCTAATTTTATTCCTAAATAATATTATCGTTTTAAGTTATCAATATATTTTAACTATTTTTTTTCTTATTTCACCTTTATTTAATATAGGAGAATTAATTGAATAAATATCTACTCATTTTGGAATTCTATAGTTTTCACTAATAATTGGTTGAGGAATAGTATAATATTTTTTATATATATTAAATACATTCCTTAATCTATATGAAGAATTCTTAAACGACAATTATTTAAAAACAAAAAAGTAACTAGTTTTAGAAGTTTAATTTTATTCCTAAATAATTGTCGTTGTAAGTTACTAATGCATTTTAACTACTTTTTTTTGTTTCACCTTTATTTAATATAGGAGAATTAATTAAATAAATATCTACTCATTTTGAAACTCTATATAAAACTAACAATTGGTTAAGGGATAGTATAATATTTTATACATATATTAAATAAATATATTCCTTAATCTATGTAAAGAACTTTTAAACGATAATTATTTAGAAACAGAATGAGTAATATGATAAATTTAGTAACTTTTACATAAAATACATAACAAATTAATAAAAAAAATTCACAAGTTCCCAATAAATTTTAAACCTATAAAATATAATATAGTCAAGAAGACCTTCCCTCTTCTCAAATGTAGAGGACATTGGGAGGAGAAAACAATAAATAACTGAGTAAAAATGGCTACTGATTTTTTGTCCTCTATTGCTTCCTAGGGAAGAAGAAAAGAAGAAATTGAAAGACTTTGCAATTGCAGCATCTCAGTCTTCTCATAATTGTAACTGGGATGTTCTCGCTACCACTCACTGTCCATTTAGATACTAAAATTCACAACCCATTCCCATGATTCAAATTCTCTAAACAATTTGTATAAATTTAGTGGAAAAAAAAAAGTATCCACCTTCATATATGCAATTCATCCAAGAAAAAAAAAAAAAACAAACAAACAAACTGTCAGGCAAATAACAGTAAGTACTATATCGAATAAATTACAATTTAAAAGTTAGATTAAGGGGCAGGATAATTGAAGCTACGAAAGCTTAAATCAAACCCCATCAATCAGGGAGAAAAAAAAGAAAAAAAAAAAAGCGACGATAATAGGGTCCTCGTTTTGTCACTATTCCTTACTGTAACCCTGTAAATGAAGGGGCCAAAAAGAAGCCATTGAATAATAATTTGATTTGCCAGGCAGCAGACCCAAACCCACTAAAATTGCAAGACTTATAGGAGAGAGAAAGTGTTCAACAAAATTGGGAGGGTTTCTTCAACTTTTTTCCCCAAATTACCCCTCTATTAACATTCAAATTACCTACCCACTTACCTCCCTCACCGCCACTCCCCTTCGCCGTAGTTCACCGGAATTTAATACAGCGGAGCCCGGTTCGGCGTCTTCTTTCTCCGGTTCATAAAACTAGCTGATATTTCGGAAATGCGTGGAAAAATCGGCTTACAAGCCGATAAGCTACTCCTTTTCTTTCTCACAATTTCAGTTGTAGCAGTGCAAGCAAGAGTCCTGCACCCAACCTCCTCGTAACCACCTGAACTAGACGATGTCCGAGTTGAAGCAGCCGGTTCAAGAACCGAGTCTGGAGTCATCAAACCGTCATCTGAAGAACCGGGCTCCGGCAACGACAAGAACTTACAATCTTTGAGAAAACTCGAAAGGCCACTTGCACCTTTTGTTCTACCGACATGATCAATCTGGAAGAAGATACACAAATATCAATTGAACTGATGGAAACCCATTTTAAAGAAATTGGAGATATGAAGTGGGTAAGTGGTAGAATTATGAGAAAAATTAGTAAAGGACCTTGCAAGAAAGTGAGCAGAAGAGATATGGGTCTTGTAAGCTTCTATGGCAAGTACCGCAGATGTTGCCGGAGCCTCGGAATTGCCTTGTTTGTCGCCTTGGGTTTATAAAAACTACTTTCGCACTGTTAGTAGTGTAAGGCTGGAAAAGAAGAAATGAAACTTGATTAAGAACACTACATAGGGTTCCATAAACAGGAAAAATTTAAACATGGGTGCTTTTTACTTTTTCTGCCTTTATTAATTGGCTTTCAAACATAAAGTCATGAACAAACTAGAGAAACTAGACAGTGAGTTAGATTTTCTCCATTGTTAAAAAAAAAAAAAAACAAAGAATATGCAAACAGCAGACCATTTGCATCATAATTAAAATTAACAATAATTCACAAAAATTATGATATTCTCAGAATTCAATATACTTACTTGAACAAAAGCACAGTCAAACAACTTTTGAGCATCACCCAACCTTATAACATCGTGATATACGTATCTTCTTATCTGAAACCACAAATAAAGAACATAAACAAAAAGTTGACCGGATTACTTCTGTTCAGGAGATCTTTGAACAGAAAAAAAAAATAGCCTGGAGTTACAAATCAACCCATAATTAAGGAGGATTTAAAAGGCAAAATCAATAAATTAAACCTGCAAGAGTCGGTGAGAGCTGTGAGGAGACAGGCAGTGAGGGCAGATACTGATGCAACAGTCCAAGCAAAATATGTTCTTTTCATTTTTCTTTGCTTCTTCATGAACTATACAAGCGTTAAAGAACTTTTCTGATAGTAGAACTTGAAGCCAGTAAGGTAGTAGATTTGAAGAAACCAGCTGTAGATGAACAATAATTCAATCAAGAAAGTAAAAGAAAAGGAAAAAAAACAAAGAAACAAATTAATTAAAAGACCACACAAACCTCACCATGATTTTGAATTTTCGTGTTTTCGTATTTGAATTTGATGAGAAAGACAGGGAGAGTGTGGTCAGGGTATATAAAGATAGTGGTGGAGGAGTGTACTAACTATAATTGCTGAGAGAGAGGAACGGCGCCTGGCAACTGATGCTGCTACTGCTGTAGTAGTAGTGTTACTGTTACCAATGAAAAAACAGCAGAAAGAGAGTGAGGGGTTGGTCTCTATTAAAGAGTGGAGTGTGTATGTGTGTCATGTTTTCGTGTTTGTACAACATACTGTATATAAATATAATATGATATAATAATAATAAAATAATTCTCTAATGCAGTGGAAAGCTTGGAAAATGCCAAAATGGAAAAACCCAAAAGAAAAATAAAGAAAAGCGGACCATTTATTTTTTTTCCAATTGCATTCCATTAGCAATGGGAGTACAAATTCAGACCAATTAGGGACAACATACAAGTATTAAAATAAAATAAATTTCTCTGGCAAAAAAAAAAAATAAATTTCAATAATTTTATTAAAATTATTTTTTAAGTAATTATTTGTGTAGTCATGATAAATACGCAGTCTAAAGAATGAGAGTTTTATTCATAATTAATGGATATGAAGATCCCAACAAAAAATCAAATTAAAAAAACTAAATATAACAATCACGAAATAGAAATAATAAGGTTCTTTGTCATTTAAATTAGAACACATTTTTTTTGGCTCCTTAACTCCAAATAATTTTCTTTTTCTTAGCTCCATCCACTTGAATTGTGATAGTACTTCAATTTGATGTTGGTTTGACTAACCATAGGAAATCAAAAGAGACAAAAACACTTCACAACTTCACTCAAACAGAGATACTAACAACATAAAAAAATATAGATCTATAATATTTAACTTTTTATAAACTAAATGTGAGAAAAAAAAAATTAAATGAGATGATTTTGCCCCTCTCAAACTTTTTTTGACAAACTCATATTAGTTTCTTCAATAGTGTTGTAAAGGGTGTTTGGAGGCCTCAGTAGCCATAGAAAATCCTCCCCTTTCTCTTTGAAACTTCAAATGTAAGAGTTTCTATACTATCAAAACTAAGAAAAAGAGGTGTTTTGTGAAGATTTCAAATGGTGATCTCAAGTGAAGATTTACTACATCGTAGTTATATTACTCTTTAAAAGTTAACTTTGTTTAGATGCAAGTTTTTATGTTAAATTTGTTTATGTATCAATGTAATATCTATTTTATCAATGAAATTCTATCTTTGACAAAAAAAAAAAAAAAAAAAAAACTACTACTAGCTAAAGAAAGGAGCTTTTATGATAATATGAGGAGAAAAGGGAGAAGAAAGTGCAGAAAGCGGGCCATTTATTTACATCATTAAGGAACATAATAAAAAATAATAATAAATAAAAAAGATTTGAAGAAACTTGAATCAATATGCAGGTTCCCTTTTATGTTGCTGTTTACTGAGAGTGAGAGCCCATACCCAAAACCCTACAACCACTACAATTTGGTTCATTGTAAATGGCTGGGGTTCTTTCTCTCTCTCTCTCTCCCCCCTCTGTACCAAGTGCTACATGACAAGACTAGAAACAGCAACTTTTCTCAGTTCTCGGTAGAAAACGGTAAAAGGGAATGCAAGTGACATTACCAAAAAAAAAAGTCTCCATTTGTATATATATTTTGACATTTTTATCCAAATTATATTTGATACAATTCCAAAAGTTTATACATATACTTCAGCTTGAAATCAACTACAATTCGGATTAGATTTTAATTTTACAAGGGTTTGCTTCATAAATATGGGTCTAACTGGATTCTTAAATAGCATGATGTCAATCTCCAACCAGGAAGAAAGAAATCTACATTCATAAAATGATGAAATAAAATATAAACACACCCTGCTTACGAATAAATTCTTTTGGTTCCTTCTTTTATGGTCACTTTTTTATCATTTGCAACAGTAATTTAATGTGTGGTGGTGAATTAATGTTATCTCAGCAAACTCGCCGTACAGTTCATTAATGGCTTGAGTTCAGTCTCATTTTATGGTTCATTGGGTTGGGAAAGAAACACGAACTTACGGTCAATCATGGGTTCCAATATTTGATGCGGTGATTTATATAAAAGTTTCATACTTATAAAATGCAACTTAAATTAAATTGTTATTGACAAAAAGAAAAATTAAATTGCAGTTTGACTCTAACTCTAGCAGTACAGCTTAGTACAAGACTGAATAACAAGCTCAAACCTCATTTATCTTCGGTCTTTTAAAGATGTTTTTTTAATGAATGTGTATAATTTACATTAATAAGTTCTCTTAATTCAAATTAAATTCAACTTTTTTTTTTTACAGTATCACTTGTTAATATCTCATAGCCAATAAGATAACGCGAATTGAATCTAAAACCTTAAGGTATTGGCCAATTAAATCCAACCTTGTGTTACATGCATGTGCAAAGAAAGGGTGCAATTATTAGAAGAGGAAGGGCTGATTTAGGTATTTTAGCAGGAGCAGAAGAAATTAAAAAAAAAAAGGAAAAATAATTACTTTTTAGCTAAGGGGAGGGAGAGAAGAGCACAACAGAACCGTACGAATTAGTAGCATTTGTTCAAAAAAAAAAATTAGTAGCATATAGTATCAGAAGAGCAGCAGCTGGTAGGACAGTCCTGAGCAGAGCAGCTGGGGCAGCCCACATTCAAGCATGATGCTTCCAATCCCATCACCTCCCCCATTCGGCCTCACTTATCCACAGTATTCCACCGTTATATTTAACTGAATTGACTAATGTTTGTTCGTGCTTTTTTCCTGGTGTAGGCCATGCACCAGCAGTTCAGCAGCACCAATGCCATACTAACTCCTACCACACAAGCAAAAAACTTGGGCCTTGGGCTTGGGAAGCAGATGATAGGGTTAAAGAATTTGTGGTTTGCGAAATAAATCGAACATGTAATTTGCGAAGGCTGATGATTTTCAATAATAGAGAATTTGCTCATAGCAATCAAATTATAGCCAAAACAACAATAACAACGATAATAATTATAATAATGTACGCAAATTTACTTAAAAATATTGCGCAAGTAAATTATGATCATCCATAAGTTTCGGCGTTGAACTTGATAAATTCCTCCTTAAACTTGATTCTTTCCGCTAATAAAATTTCACGCATTTCAGAACGTCTCATTCTGTTGAACTTAGCTTGCATCCTTTCATTCTCATCCCACAATTTGACTGCGAATTGTTTTCTGTTGTCGTTTATCTTGGAAACAGATAGCTTGTATCTGATAAATCTTGCCATCCTGTCCCTCTCCATCCGTCTCTTCACTCCCAAATTCATTTCATCTATTACTTTCTTCAATCTTATTACCGCATTTATTAAATTTTTCTTCTTGTTTTCACGAACGGAAGCAGAAAGTGCCTTGGATAGCTCGCTCAAGTCATATGGAGAATTCCTGATTTCCTTCAGAGCTTCTCTGAGGTCTCTTAAATCAAAACATGAAGAAGAAGAAGAAGCAGAAGCAGAAGCAGCAGCAATGGCAGCAGGCTTCTTTCTTGACACTGGCTTCATATTAAAACCTGAAAAAATCAAATCAGAGAAAACAAAGTAAATAAATTGCTGGAGGATGATTCTTTCGATCCATCTACGAAGCCATGGGAGATAGCCAGGTTATATATACACATTGAAGGTTTTGAAGTCAGTTGAATGTCCCAATCCTATTAGGATTCTGATGAAATCCGTGCTGGATATCGAGATTTTATATATATATATAGGTTTTGTCGTTTTGAAGACAGAAGGAAGTCCCAAATCCTATTAGGATTCTGAGTCTACTTTTTTTTTTTAACAATTGATTTTACTGTTTAGAAGTTTCTGATTGGACACCATTGGTCTGTTAAAGTGGGCTACGTAATTCTAGCAGGCCACTATATAGCACAAATTCTAATGTCGGCAGCCTCCCCAAAAAAACAGATACCAATTCGACGATGATTTGGGCTCAATGTTGGACTCAGTCCATAGGTCAGTTTTATTTTGGTGTTGGTTCTGAAATGGGCCTATCATATGTTATACGGTGTCTATTGGGCAGGGGTGTGCAAACCTTTCGAATTGACCGAATCGAAAATCGAACCGATCTTATTTGGTTCGGTTCGATTTACAAGAGTAGAGTTTTTGAATTTTTTGAACCGAATTGAATCGAATCGAATTTTGATTCGGTTCGGTTTGGTTTTCTACTAAAAAAATTTGGTTAACCAAATTGACCGAATTGATAGAATTTTAATGATTTTTTTATTTTTTTTAATTTTTAAATATTATAATAATGTAATAAAAATTAAAAAATTGATATTTTTGAAAAATTTTGATTGGTTAGGTTGGATTCGGTTCGGTTCGATTTTGGTCCGGTTTAATTCGATTCAGTTCGATTTTATTGTTGATTCGGTTCGATTCGATTTTAATTTTGATAAATTCGGTTCGGTCAGAAAATGTCCCAAAACCAACCGAATGCACACCCCTACTATTGGGCATGGAGACTACAATGATAGGTTAAATTAGTATTATTATTTTTTGCGAAAGGAAGATTCCGTTGGTGGGAGTAAAAATTTACAACATATAAATATTTCTACTTCCGAAATTTGTACATTAAAAAAAAAGATAAATTTTAACAAAAATCTAATTAAGTTTCAACTAGCTCTTTTCCAAAACTATCACTTAAAACTTTGCCAAAACACTTATACTCCTTCATCTAGTCTAATGATGTAGAGATATATGGTTAAATCTCAAAGAAAAAGGTAAGAGATAGAATAAATTACATAAACTCTACCATATTTTTTTTTTTTTTTTTTTGAAAAGAACTCTACCATAATTTTTAATGACTATAAATACCTTGCAACACCATATAAAAAACTAATTAAAGAGCGTTTCTCGAGAAAAAAAGAAGATAACCTGAAAAACTCACGCCATCAACTAGTATCTTGCAATCTTCACTTTATAACTACTATTTCTCTTACTGATAAACTCATAAAAATAGAAATAAAACTAGACATATTAACTAATAACTAAAGAAAAGAAAAAAGCATGAAAATGAAAATGAAAATGAGGGCAAACAGCCCCCAAAAACCATCAATTTTTTATTCTCTCCAAGTTTTTTCTCTTCATGGTTAAAATTTTTTAAGAGATCAAATTGTGTGATTGGCTAACTTAAGTTAATAAAAATATTTGTGTCTAATCTAATACATTATGAAAATGAATTGCTTGATCTTATAGTTAAAATATTACTGAGTTTTTTTTTCAGACAATAAAAGGACATATATATATTAGAAAAGCATCATTACATTAGTTGGGCTAAGACTTAGAATGGAACAAGAGAGGCCATAACAAGTAGAGAGGCCATAACAGATAGAAGGCCTTACAAATTGAAGGGCTAGAGTAAGATAAAGCCCATAATCAAATTTGCTCAACTTTAGGGCTGGAACCCTATCACGTTGAGGAGGAAAGAAAGAAAGCCAGACCGCGGCTTTAACAGTGGCGGCAACCTGATGATGAACGGCATCAAACCGAAACAGCTAAAACTGTTGATGTCGTGGACTAGATGAGATAATTATGTCCAGACATTGGTGAAGCAGATGCGAGCAATACAAAGAAATTGAGATCAACCTCAGTCTCTAGCAAAGCATAGCCAAAGAGATGAACCTCCGCTGATTCATGAAGAGACTGAGCAGTTGATCTCCTTCCGCCATAGTAGTCTTGCAAAGCCTTTTAAGGGAAGAAACCCTTGGATGTTGTTGAGAACTAAGACCCAGCCAAGAAGAGGCTTTGGTGACGGATGTGGCAGCACCCTGGTGCATCTCAACAATCCAAGCAAAACAGATATCAAAACAGAAGGTGGTAAGCCATCTGCACCACAAAGCTGTCAACAAAAAGATATCAACACACTTATATCTAAACATTATATTATTTAATAGAATACTAAAAAAACAGAAAATAAAGAACACAAGGGGATGATTACTGTTTGAGACCAGTAGCCATCCCCTGAAAAGACCATTGTATATCAAAGGCAGAGGCACTGTTTATCGAGAGAGAAAGAACTATCAAAATAATATTACTGAGTTGTTAACTTTAAAATCTTCACACATTTTATCATTGTGATTTGGATATGAAAATTAGTATGCCGGCCCAGTTGATTAAGTACTTTTATCTTCCAAATAATGCGTCTTTTGCTTTATATTGGAAACAAATCTGGCCATGGATTTATGATTTTTCTTGAGAAATAGCATGTATTAAATGCTCTGGATTAATTTTTTATTTTTTAACCAATTCCGTTGAGAGGGAATGAGAGAGATTTCGAATCGAAGACTTTATGAATATTTAATGCTAATTATATAGTAATATTTTTATTTCATATCACCTAATAAGCTTTGGTTTAAATCTTCCACTAGTATCTCAAGTGGTAAAAAGTATAGATATTTAGTTTGAGGAAAGCAGAATTCAAACTCTCTACCCCTCTCTTCTCCCTGTGCTGTTGGAAATTAACCATTTGTACTAGCTTAAAAAATAATAAGTTTTGGTTTAATAGTGTTATTAATAGTCATAAAACTAAACGACTATGAGATTGATCCCATGTATTTATGGGATCTAAATTTGACTTGGTAAAATAAACTCTCCAACCTAACCCTATAATCATGGCCCTAATTCTCACCAAACCATTGTCCTGAAGTGAAGTTGGTTTTGCGTTTCTGAGTCAACAACATACAATGTCAACGAACCCAACCTGCTCATTTCTAAAGGCTTTTCTCGGTTGGTACTTACTATGACTCAAACCTACTCTCATACTCTCTTTTGCCAGTGCAAGCATACTCTATTCAAACTTCACATGATGTTTGATGATACTACTGGCCTCAAATTGATGCCATTGTACCCCTAACGTTTCATGTATTCTGTTAGTATTAAGTCATAAACCTACTACCTTTACTTTAATTTTATTATTTTTGGGTACATTTGTATATATATATTATTTTATTTACCCTTTAAGCTCTAGTGCATTGTCTTTCTTGTAGAATTATGTGAATTGTTATGTCTGCGTGGAATAGAGTTCCGGGATTTTGAGCTTATGAAGGCTTGCTTACCACTAAAACATGTCGGCTAAAAGAATCACACATGATTTAAAGGTGCATAAAGCTACCATAGCATGATATAATTCTTAAATAAAAATAGCAAAACTTGGAAGAAGGCATGTAAAGCTACTTTGAAGCAGCACTGCTGGTTTTTAGGTCAAATACAACACTACTGTAATGATTAGACCCATTAGAAAAATGCCTTTCAGATGGCAACAAGACATATGTATGCCAGTACCATCCTTTTGTGAGTGGAACCATTTCTCTGATCAGGTAGAAGTAGTAGTAGGTATCGTCCGTATGATTAACTTCATTAATAAATTATCGTTCTTTGTCTTTTTTTCAACACCCAATTGCAAAATAAATTAACTTTTATGTATATATATATATATATATATATATATATATATATATATATATATATATGACACAAAATAAAAGACACATACCATTCACTACTTGGTTCAAGTGATAAGGATGGTGCCTATGACCCTTAAAGGTCATGGGTTCAAGTCCTATTTGTCTTGAATTATTTGTCTTGAGCTGGCTAGTTCCAATCGTAGGATCGATTATGTTTAGAGGTTGAGGGTTCAAATCCTCTTTTCTCTCACTTCTTTGTCAAAAATAAAAAATAAAAGACACATGTAATCCTTACATGGATTAATATACAGTTTCCCTTTTTTTGGCTATCTACTTTTGTAAATGCTATTTATGATGTTAACAGGATGATAGTACGACAGGATTTTTTAATCAGTGATAAAGAATTGGAACCTAACTATACTTTATTTTAGTTCTGTACAGTGTTTACACTATTAATAATGATTTAGCCTGTCAACATTATTAAACTACCATAATAGTGCTTAAGCTTTTTTTTTATTATTATTATTTTTCTTTTCTTTAATCAAATTAGTCTTGTATCTGTATATGGTAGCATTTTATTCTAATGTCAATATCATTAAAAGTATAGACAATAAATAAATAAATAAACCCATTGACAAATAAATCAATTATATAGTTGAACAGTTCATTCTTCTATATGACCATTTTGGAGAACTGACATCCAACAACTTTGATTAAGTTGTTCCTTAATTATTACTGTTCCTCTTATTAAGTTTTTGTATCCATGTGGCTTTTTTTTTGTCAAGTAGAAAATTTTATTAAGTTGGGCAATTTACAAGGAAGTGAGCAAGATTTTTACAATAAATATAAATTCTATCACGAAATCTTGCTCTGTCAAGAAACTTCAACATAGATAAGAAGAAGAAAACAACATAGAGAAATAAAATAAAGTTACAATTGCACCGGTAAAACGGTGTCGCATGAAGAGGAGATATAATTTGGCAATCGAAGGAGTCAAATCTGGAGAAACTTGAACCTAGGATGATAGCCCGAGCCAGAGCCAAAACTCCAGCATCCTTAGTGAAAATATGGGCGTGGCACAACCCATTTTACAAAGTAACAGGAAAGGCTTGAAGAATGGGTAAACCAAATCAAGACCTTCCTCAAGAACAAGGCTGTCTTCTTTTCCATTATAAACAACACAAAGTTGAACTCTTCCTTGCAAACCCATCAAGCTCCCATGAAAGGAGGGCAAAAGTTCCACAAAGAGAAGGCAAAAAGAGGGAGTCATCCCTAGATCCAAAAAAACTTCCATTTATTCTAGTAGAGAAACCTAATATATACATAGTAGCAAAACAAAGGATCAATTTCTGGCCAGAAATAGCCAGAAATTGATCCCTATGGCTGAAGGATAATG
>CATIWK010359055.1:0-13021 GCA_949634005.1 Mallotus japonicus
GAAATTAGTGTGGATGATAGTGATTGAAAAGCCTCTTGAATACAGGATATTTGCAAGTTGAATCATTGGAGTTATGTGACCTTGGAATGGTAATGGAAAGAGTATTAGTCTTCGACCTTTCTTTTGCTTCATATGAGACTCTTTTAGGTTCTCCATGATTTTTATCTTTTGTTTGCTCTGTTCCTCAGTTTGTTGTTTCTAATATTGCAACAGGAAGATGGTCTAGCTGTATTTCTAGTTCTACATGTCATTCAATTTGTTAGGCAAGATCTACCATAAACACAAAAAGAATAAGAAATTTTTGTTATGTAATTAACATTTATCGGTATAAGTGATAAAAAGTTTAGATTTTTAAATAAAATTTTGAGTTCAACTTATATAGGTAGAGAAAATAGATACAGAGAGAGTTTCATCCCCTTATGAGGTCTGTTTCGCTCAATTCAGATTATTTGAAGCCACTGTGATTGTTGAAAATAATTGCCAAATAAAAATTACAACAAAGTTAAATGAAGAAAAATATCTTGGTAAAAGAAAATGTTGTTCATCTTAATAAAATGTAATAAAATCTATTGCATGGACAAAAATTATATGAACTAACAAAAATATCTCTAAAAAAAACTTATCTAGATTCTATAAACTATTTTAATATTTGTATATAAATTGGACTAAGGAAAATTTTTGTCCATTTTAAACATACTAGTTTTTTTCTTATGTGAGTTGCACGTGATTTATATTATTATCAAATAAATATATTTATAATATTAAGTTAAAAAGTGAAATTACTAAAAAGACAATAATAAATATAAAATGATTAAATAAATAAGAAAATAAACAAAAAAAATTGTGAAAAAATAAAATCTTTATTTTGAAATTTATTTGCTTTCATTATTATGCAATACAAATATATATTCATTATTGATCACAATTTAAACAAATTAAAATAAAAATAATAAAATAAATATGAAATATGAAAGAACAAAATTTTTTATTCATAATTATTTGTGAGTTGCAATATTGCATTTATGAATATAAAATAGAAAATAAATATACATTAAATTTTTTCAATTTTAATATTTAGAGTGAATTTTATAGTTATCTATTAAATGTTTTCAAATGGTAAGTTTCCAATGACATATAATTAAATTACACATATACATATTTAAATTTTTTAGCCAACTAAAAAATAGATAAAGTACTTAATAATAACAAAATAAAAAAGGAAAGAAACTAAATATAAAAAAATACAAAATTTTGGTTTTGCTATTAATATGTTTCATTTAAAAATTAAACTGGGTAATACTTATTATCCAATTTTTAATTTTATAACTAAATAATATTTTTTTGATAAAATAACTAAATAATATTAATAAAAAGAAAAGTAATTCATAAATAAAGTTTTAATCATAACAAAATTTTTAAATTTTGCAACTCAATTATTTTATTAGTTACTTGATACCCCGTATACATATTCCTATTTTGATAAGGAGAGATTACTTGCAGAAGAAAAATACCCAGTCCAATTAGGAAGATTATTCTATAAAGGAAGCCTATTTCTCTCCTAATCAAGCAATCCTACAAGACCAAGGAATCATATTCCTCTCAGGTTTATGTATAATCTCTCCCTATATATACATCTCATATCATTCACGTTCTCAGATTCTCATCATTCAACATCACAGCATCGCTCTACATCAATCCATGGCTATCATTCTCATCATCTCACCATACAAGCAATCATCTAACATTCTAAGCTTTATTATTATTTTCCTCACAAATACTGACTTGAGATTCGGAGTGTTTGTAGGGGAAACCCTATTAGGGTCAAAATATGTATAGTTTTAGGACTTCATTTTGAATACATTTTTATATTTTGAAAAGCATTTAAGATAGAAAAGCATATAGATACACATACTTTTATATTTTTCTTATTTTTGCTAGGAAAAAGAGAAATGGAGGTGATTGGGTGATGAAAAGCATGAAAAAGGGAGTCAAGACATAGAGGATGCAGAGGAAGCCATCTGTCGCGAGTGTGGATTGAAGCGCGACCACGAACCTGCTCTGATCCTACCTCAAGTGAAGTCGAGTCTTCTGCGAGTGCGGTCTTATACGCGATCACAGGTCCTTATTTAGCCAACCTTCTGGCGCGAGCGCATCCTTTTCACAGAAGGCCCTTCTATCATGAGCGCGGGCTGATGCACAATCGTAGTCAGATTGTTTCCAGTAAAAGAACATGCTGATGTGTGCGAAATTTAGAATACAAATCCAAGAGAGGTGAAAGGACATATTTTAGAAGGGCTAAAAAGGACAAAGACACAAATTACTTGCAAAGGAGGAAAAATTAGTTATAAAAACACACATGCTCTCACAATTGAGAGAGAGAGGAAGAACCAAGGAAGAAATCAACAAAAAAAAAAAGAGAAGAAAGGAGAAAGGGGAGAGAAAGAAGCTGAAGGAGAGAGACCCATTTAGAGATTCAAGCTCCTTTGGATAACTTCTCTTACTCTTATCCTTAATTAAATCCTTTGTGTGTAAATTGAATATTGAATATTATTCTTGATAGCCATGAGTGGCTAAGCATTTTATGTTGTTGGGATTTTTGGAAACTTATTTGATCTAAGTTCAATTAATATATTAATTCTTGTTTTATTAATTGCATATTGTGTTTGTTGAGTATTTTTTTAGTATTGTATTATGGCCAAATGCAATCCATATTTGAATCTATGCATTGAGAAATGGCAGTTTCAATAGACCCACAAGCATTTGTTAGATCTTTCAATGACTTGAGAGAGCTTGTTTAGATCTAATCCTCCATAAGTTTGCTGAATGCCTTTCAATGCTAGATCTAATCTTGTTATATGATGATAATGAGAGTTTAGTTGTATAATAGGATTTGATTGATGCTTGTTAGTGAGGTTAGCTCTACTCGAGAGAGATTGTTAACTCGATTTTAGAAAGCTTGAGGTATGCATGAACACTTGAACTAATATATTGCTTGACTTAATGAAAATGTGGTGTACAACTATCCCAGCAACATGCCTTTTGTATTGATTGGTCCTTTATCATTTTAATTCCCGCAATTCTAATTTATAGCTCATTGTTAGTTTAGTTGATTGCTTACTTAATTAAACCATTCGATTTCTCTAAACAAATACAATAGAGATTGATAGGTGTTTAGTCCATAATCCCTGTGGAGACGATACTCTACTCACCCTTTTATTACTTGTTCAACCCGTGCACTTGCGGAATTTTACGCAATAAGTTTTTGGCGCTATTACGAGGATTGACGGGGCTAACATCACAATTGATCAATATTGTTTTGGATTAGAGTATTTTCTATTTTCATTTCTCTATTAGTTACTTGTGTGAATTCTATTTTTAGGTACTTTTTTGTTTGTGCATGCACAACACTAGACACTCGGGAAAGGAACCACTGCTATTTTTTCTGAATTTAACTTAATTTGAGAAGGAGAACCATAGGAGATCAAGAAGTGTGTCTAGAGACATGGCTGCACAAGGAGCACAGCAAGCTGATGCAGAGCGGACTCTTCTTGAGTTTGCTATGCCGGGTTTAGAAGGAGCTAGACAAAGTATCACAAGACCTAATGTTCAAGCAAATAGTTTTGAGATTAAACCAGCACTTTTGCAAATGATTCAGTCTACTGTTCAGTTTCATGGATTACCTTTAGAGGATCCAAATATGCATATAGCAAATTTCTTGGAGATATGTGACACATTTAAGTATAATGGAGTCTCCGATGATGCTATCCGTTTGAGGCTATTCCCATTTACTCTCAAAGATAGAGCCAAGGCATGGCTGAATTCTCAACCACCAGCTTCAATTACCACTTGGGATAATCTTGCTAGAGGATTCCTAGCTAAATATTTTCCTCTCGCAAAAATAGCAAAGATTGTTAAAGACATCACCACATTTCAGCAATATGAGAATGAGTCTTTGTGTGATGCATGGGAGAGATTCAAGGAACTACAAAGAAGTTGTCCACACCATGGCCTTCCCAAGGATGTTCTTATTCACACTTTTTATAATGGTGTGATGAGGTCTACAAGAGACACCATAGATACAGCAGTATGAGGATCTCTAATGAGGAAAACCATTGATGGTGCTTTTGATCTTTTGGAGGAAATGGCTAACAACAATTGTTTATGGCCTTCGGAAAGATATTTGGCTCCTAAGCAAGGAGGGAAGCCTGGAGTTGATGAAGTTACTTCTATTCAAGTACAACTTACAGCTCTAAATAAGAAAATTAATAGTTTTGCTTCTAGAGGTAATGCTGTCCAAACTCCATCTTCAGTCATGTACTGTGAAAATTGTAATGCGGTTGATCATACAACTCTTGAATGTGGTTTCGGAGGAGGGAATGTATATGGAGATGGAACTCTTGAAAATTGCAGCTTTGTTGGGAACCAATTCCAACCAAGGCAACAAAACAACAACCCTTACTCAAATACCTATAACCAAGGTTGGCGAACCCACCCGAATTTTCATGGAACAATAACTAAAATTCCTAAGGATTTCCAAACCAATTCACGAAACCTCCACCACCACCTGGTTTTCAAGCAAAATCCTTAGATGAGAGGTTTGCTGCTGTAGAAGCAAAGTTTGAGTCGAAATCTGACAAATTCATGGAAGCCATCAGTGCTAAAATCAACAATCAAAAAGAGAAATTTGACCAGATGTTTAAGCACCATTCCTCATCAATTCATAATATTGAGCTTCAACTTGGTCAACTTGCAAATGTAGTTGCCACTAGAGCTCAAGGCCAACTTCCAAAAGAGTAAGTTAAAGCTATCACTTTGAGAAGTGGTAGAGAACTACAAGAGCCTCAAAGTTTACCTTTGGAAGATGAAAAAGAAAAGGAGCAACCAAAAGTGAAAAACGAAGATGAGCAAGCTGTCATAAAAGAGAAGAAATTTGAAGCATTAAAAGGGAAACAAGTGGAGCAGCCTTCCATTATTGATACCTTAAAATATGCTCCAAGGTTGCATTTTCCCTTGAGACAAAGGAAAATGAATGATGATGAGCAAAGGTTTGCTAAGTTCATAGAAACCTTCAAGAAGTTAGAGTTGAAAATACCATTCTCAGAAGCTTTGAATGAAATGTCGAAGTATGCAAAGTTCCTTAAAGACATTATCACTAATAAGCGAAAATGGAATGAGAATGAGATGGTTCCTCTAGCAGAGACTTGTAGCTCCATCATTTCAAAGAAAATTCCTGTCAAGCTTAAAGATCCAGGGAGTTTTACTATCCCTTGCACTCTTAATTCTAAAGAATTTCCTAAGTGTTTATGTGATCTAGGAGCTAGCATTAATCTCATGCCTTTATCTCTTTTCAGAGAGCTTAATCTTGGAGAAGTGATTGACACTAACATGACTTTACAACTTGCTAATCATTTGATTAAAAAGCCATATGGAGTGATTGAGGATGTGCTTGTTTAAGTTGACAAGTTTGTTTTTCCGGTAGACTTTATGATCCTAGACTATGAGCAAGACAAGCATTGCCCTTTGATTTTAGGGAGACCTTTTCTTAACACCAGCAGAGCAGTAATTGATGTGTATGAGGGTAAGATCACTCTGAAAGATGGAGAGGAGAAGGTGGATTTTGTGATGAACAGAGTTACTAAAGATGAAGGGAATAATAATACTAAGGAAGACAGAGGATCACATAACAAAGAAGTAAAAGAAGCATCGATGATTTCCAAAGAGCATAAGCCTAAGGCAAATCCAAATTCCTTGCCTTCTCAAGTTAGAAACAGAATAAAGAAGGGGAAGCCAAAAGTAAACTTGAAGAAGAAAACTAAACAAATATTTCGAATGGTGTATATGCCAAGGAAATACGTTTCTTCAAAGGGAAGGATGAGGATTACTTCCACAAAGTTAGAAAAGGAGGAACATCAACCATTGGTTCCCATTAAGAATGAGGGATTCTTCCTCCTCATTCACTTGACACAACTAATGATGGGGACATGGTCAAGCTAAGGACCTTAAATTAGCATGTTTTATTTTTAAGTTTGTTATTTATTTAAGTGTTTAGTGTTCATCTGAATTTTATGCTATTAAGTTTGTTATTTTTGTTTAATGCATGGTTTTTACTCCTTCAACTATGAGTGATTTAGTGCAAGTTCTTATAAGTGGTTTGTTTTATTGGATGCAGGACAAAATCCACAATCGTTGATATAATCACGACCGCTCAATCTGACCTCCAGGCAAAATCCGCGATAGCTTTTTTATCCGCGATCTCTAATCGCTCGATGGACCAATCTCTGAACTCAAGTCACGATCAGGGAAATTTAGCGCTCGCTAATGCCTAAGCCATTTAAGCCTCTGTCTCGATCGTGTATAATCTGCGACCACGTATGACTATGTCCCTATTGCCAAGTTCAATCTGTGGTGATCGTGTAAAATCTGCGATCGTGGATTATCCATGCCCTGTAATAAAACAGATGATACCCACTTCCCTCTTTTACATTTTTTTCAAAACTCGCGACCTCTAACCTTCCCGCGATCTCTGCAATTTCCCTAAACCATCAAATCTCCGTATCAAATCTTCCCAAATCTTTTCCAATCTTTCCTTTCCCATCTCTCTTATAGCCCTAACCCTCTTTAATATTTTCCCCAAATCTCCCTAAACCCTATTTCCCAAATCTCGCCTCTCGTTCTCTCAATAACAGAGCACGCATACTCTCTATTCATTGTTGACATCGAGAGCCAAGAAAAGAGCAAAGGTGGCCGAAAAACAAGTGATTCGGGGAGATGAACTCGATTTAGCTCCAAAATATGGCGCACCATTCCCGATTCGCACACTTGAGGAAGGAGATAAGTATCTTTCTCTTTCTTATAGAAATTTTGTGGTGCCTAAATATTTGGATATGGATACATTAAGCGGTGTTAAACTCAAAGATAGGGTTATGGAGCTTTGTGGTAGATTAAGTTGGAAGAAATTTGTGGCAATGACTCCTTCTGTGTTCAGGGATTTAACATTAGAATTATACACAACCTTGAAACTCTCTTATGAGATTCATAAGAAATTTGAGTGTAGACTCAATGGGCAACCAATTACCATTGATTATGACACCATGAATGCTATTTTTGGATTCCCAAAAAGAGGTGTTTGTGAAGCACCAAATAGATACAACTCTAGGGAATTTTGGAAGGAGATAACCTCACCTGATACAGTTTGGGATGCGTGAGGTTCACCAAATGGGTTAATCTGGGATCATAACTATGTGATACTGTATAAATTCATGTGCCACTCCATTTTTGGGAAGATGGAGAGCAACAAGGTTTCAAAGCAAGAACTGTTAATGTTGTGGTGTATGCATACATCCATAAAAATCTCCACTACGTACTTTATTCTACAGACCTTGTGGCATGTAGCTAGAGCCCCCAAAGCATCGATTTCCATAGGCCACATAGTAGTATGGTTAGCAATGCACTTCCAAGTCTTCAACCCTATCACTATTGAGATGTCGGCCATTCCACAAGAGAGACTGAATTGGCTCCTACTCACAAGAGCTGAGATATTTTCCTCCAACACAGAACTTAGGGATCCAACCACCAGAAAATGCTATCATTTTGGGGAAAACTGTAGAAAGAAGGCAGAATTTACCTCATGTAGCTGAGGAGGAAGAAGAGGATGAAGAAGAACAAGCTCAGCCTCTTCCACTCCCTGCTCCACCCCAGGTAGACATGACTCAAGTCCTAGAGAAGCTGGATCTTTTGACAGTAACTGTCAACTCTTGCTTTGACAATCTTGAGAAACAACTAGAAGATAGGTTTCAGAGCATCGAAAAATCAGTCGAGGATAAATATCATAAGCTAAATGATAGGCTCATCGATATTGAAACATAAGCCACTTACCATCACTTCAAGATTATGGAATACTTCAAAGCTACAGGCCATGAGCATCTCCCTTCCCCAACTCCGCCAAGAGCCACTCCATCACCTCTGAACTCTCCTCCACAAGGGGAGTAAACTCTTTTCCTAGTTTTTAATTTTTATTTTTAGTTTATTTTTAGTCTTTATTTTCTTTGCATATTTATCATGTTTATAATTCTTTTGCTTGTGAATTTTGCGTTTTTGTTTTAGTTGTGTTGTGCATTGTATATAATATACATGTTTTACATTTAGATATCCCACACACATTGAGGACAATGTGCGATTCAAGTGTGGGGGGGAATCATTTTGCATCATTTGCATTTTTAGCATATTATGTGAATATTTTAGGTATCATGCATTGCATTTTTTGCATTTGTGTAATTTGGCCCCAAATTTTTAAAATTTTGATACTCAATGCTTGAGTTTTTACAAATTATCTTAATGATGAATATTGTGTATGCTTATTGGTTTTGTTGAGCCTATGTGCTTAATCTTCTTTTAATGGTTAGTTTGGTATCTTTTAAAACTTGGTTGACATTTTAAGTTGAGATTTTTAATCTTTTAATCAACTTAATGCATGTTGTTGCTTGCTTGATCATGATTGTGAATGATTGTGTTGGGATTTAGTATTGTGAATGAACTAAACTCCTCTTTAGGGTCATTTTTTGTTGTATGCGAAAGGAATCGTAAAAATAATCTTTTCCATTTCTAAAAAAAAAGAAAAAGAATAAAGTGCTTGGAACTTGAATTCCAACTACTCCAATGCTCTTTTACAAGAGTATGAGTATTCAAAGAATCCTCTCAAGGTGTTCACGTTGAGTACTCAGGAAAGGCGGGGAACTACCGAGAGAGGGAAGAAAAAGCATAAAAAAAAAAAGAAAATAAAAAGGTTAAGAGTTGATTTTCGTGTGCCAAATTAAGAATGACCTTAAATTGGAGTCTTTTTCATTCATGTGTGCTTTTCCCAAGTCTTTGATTCATTTTTGTGTAATGGTGAGTAAATAACATGCTCTTCACTTGGCAATTTGAATTCTCAACTTGACTTGTTAACCTTATTTTTATTATTTGCATGAGCTAGCTATTAAAAGGAGAATAACATGTATGCTTGATGAAATTACAATTATACACCTTGTTCATTGCTTGGATGATTTGTGTTTTTGAATTTGCTTGAGGACAAGCAAAGATTCAAGTGTGGGGGTATTTGTTAGGGTCAAAATATGTATAGTTTTAGGACTTCATTTTGCATACATTTTTATATTTTGAATAGCATTTAGGATAGAAAAGCATATAGATACATATACTTTTATATTTTTCTTATTTTTGCTAGGAAAAAGAGAAATGGAGGTGATTGGGTGATGAAAAGCATGAAAAGGGGAGTCAAGACATAGAGGATGCAGAGGAAGCCGTCTGTCGCGAGCGTAGATTGAAGTGCGATCGTGGACCTGCTCTGATCCTGCCTCAAGTGAAGTCGAGTCTTCCGCGAGCGCGGTCTTATGCGCGATCGCGGGTCCTTGTTTAGCCAACCTTCTAGCACGAGCGCGTCCTTTTCACAGCAGGCCCTTTTGTCGCGAGCGCGGGCTGATGCACGATCGCGGTCAGCTCATTTCCAGCAAAAGAATATGCTAATGTGTGCGAAATTTAGAATACAAATCCAAGGGAGATGAAAGGACATGTTCTAGAAGGGTTAAAAAGGACAAAGACACGAATTACTTGCAAAGGAGGACAAATTAGTTATAAAACCACACATGCTCTCTCAATTTAGTGAGGGAGAACCAAGGAAGAAATCAACATACAAAAGAAGAGAAGAAAGGAGAAAGAGGAGAGAAAGAAGCTGAAGGAGAGAGACAGAAGCTGAAGGAGAGAGACCCATTTAGAGATTCAAGCTCCTTTGGATAACTTCTCTTACTCTTATCCTTATTTAAATCCTTTGTGTGTAAATTGAATACTGAATATTATTCTTGATAGCCATGAGTGGCTAAACATTTTATGTTGTTGGGATTTTTGGAAACCCATTTGATCTAAGTTCAATTAATATATTAATTCTTATTTTATTAATTGCATGTTGTGTTTGTTGAGTATTGTTGAGCATTGTATTGTGGCCAAATGCAATCCATATTTGAATCTATGCATTGAGAAATGGTAGATTCAATAGACCCACAAGCATTTGTTAGATCTTTCAATGACTTGAGAGAGCTTTTTTAGATCTAATCCTCCATAAGTTTGATGAATGCCTTTCAATGCTAGATCTAATCTTGTTATATATATGATGATAATAAGAGTTTAGTTGTATAATGGGATTTGATTGATGCTTATTAGTGAGGTTAGCTCTACTCGAGAGAGATTGTTAACTCGGTTTTAGAAAGCTTGAGGTATGCATGAACACTTGAACTAATATATTGCTTGACTTAGTAAAAATGTGGTGTACAACTATCCCAACAACATGCCTTTTGTATTGATTGTTCCTTTGTCATTTTAATTCCCACAATTCCAATTTATAGCTCATTGTTAGTTTAGTTGATTGTTTGCTTAATTAAACCATTCGATTGCTCTAAACAAATACAATAGAGATTGATAGGTGTTTATTCCACAATCCCTGTGGAGACGATACTCTACTCACCTTTTTATTACTTGTTCGACCCGTGCACTTGCAAAATTTTATGCAACAAGTTGGTTTCCAATCCTTGACAACAAACATGTATCGAAGAACAGACCAGGGTGTGTTCTCAAGAATAAATTTTTTATACTTCGCTGTTCTAAACTTGATCAAGAATACATTTTTCGCATGCAAGGATTCAACGGAAGTGATTTCAGTGGAATTCCATACCTCTGTAAGGAGCAGATTGAGCAGGTGAGAGGAGTAGTTTCTGTTGCTCTAGATTTTGCCTACAATTGCGAGATTTGCTTCCTCTTCTGATAAATTGTTTTAGTCTTGCTCCTCATCTATTATCTCATTCGAATCTTGATGATCTTCCATCGAGTAATCTCTTGAAGATTAAACTTCAGTCGGAATAACTTGAAAGAGAGGGGAACTGATAGGAGAGGGGAGCTGATAGGTGCGGAGGAGGGGGGAGCTAATAGGTGCAGAGGAGAGGGGAACTGATAGGTGTGGTGTGGTGCGATGGAGAAAAATAAAAAGAAACAGAATGATCAGACCTAGAGACATGCAATAGAGGAAGAAGGAACGCTCTATTTTGCAGACCGAGGGAGAACTGAAGAGTTTAGGGTGGAGATATGTTTTTTATAAGGTTTTTTTATGGTGAGATATGTTTTTGATTTTAATAGTGGAGAGTAATAGTAAAAGTCTAATAGGAATAGAACATTTAAAAAGTCAAATTATTTTTTTATTATATTGTATGTTACACGTGCTAACTTTAAGAAATTTTTTATTTATTTGGCCTTAAAATAGAAGTTTTGGGACCATTTGTTGGAAAAGTTAAAAATTGGTCTAAGTGGCCCGACTGGTCAAGTTGAAGAACTTAGATGACCATTTGCTCGATATTGACCTTCTCCCCAAACCACAACCTCATTGGTTGTTGGAGTGGGGCATCAATCACCTCATAATGCTTGAGCCTTGATGGAGTAATCGATGAAGAGCAGTTATATATGAGCTTATAAGCATGTGCAAAATGCATGACGAAATGGTGGTATTGCAAGAGTTTACAACCATTTTATCCTAATAAATTCTTTATGGAACTGAAATCTATTTAAAATATATTTAGAAATAAAATAAATTCTTAACGAAACTGAAGCAAAAAAGGTAGAAAAAGGCTTATTAATGATGCAATGCATCAACATGGTTATGTAGTCTAACAAGCTAGATCACACACTACGAAATTTTTATGTATTTATTTTTTCCAATGAATGGAAGACTCTTATTTTGCTTTTGTTCATGAGGTGCTATTAGTTAAAAGGTAGCAGTGGTTGCACATCCAAACGGACATGTATGGTGCTGCTATTCAGCAACCCAGTTGAAGATGAAGCAGCATCCCATGGTACAGTGAAGTCATCTTCAGCATAATCAACCTCATCATGATCTTGTTGATTGATGGTCAAAGAAGCTCCATGAGATGTTCTGATACCTTCTAACTCCATTGCCACTGTCTTCATTGTAGGTCTCTTTTTCCCATTCAATTTCAAGCATTTTTCTGCTAACTTGGCCATTTTAGTAATCTCTTCTTTTCCGCCTTCTTTCAAAACTTGAGCATCAAGAATTTCAAACAAACGATTCTCTTCCATTGAGACTAGAAAATATCTAGCTAAACTTCTCTCTTCAGCAGAGCGCAACAAAGAAATGGGTTGTTGACCAGTTAAAAGCTCCACAAGTACCACTCCAAAACTATAAACATCACTTTTCTCTATGAACTAGCTCGATTGGAAGTACTCAGGATCTAAGTATCTAAAAGTTCCTTGTACTCGAGTTGTCACATGTGTTTATTCAATTGAAATTGATCTTGAAGTGCCAAAGTCGGCCACTTTAGCTCTGAACTTTTCATCCAAAAGTATGTTTGAAGACTTGATGTCTCGATGATAAATTGGTATAAAAGCTGCTGAATGCAAATAGGCTAATGCACCAGCAACTTCTATAGCAATCCTCAGACGCATATCCCAGGTAAGTGGGAACTCTTCATTTGGATTATGAATGTACTGGAATAACATTCCATTAGGAATGAACTCATACACTAGCATAGGAACTTCTGTCTCCAAGCAACATCCAATTAGCTTAACCACATTTCTATGGTTAATCTGTGGCAAAATTACCACTTCATTGATAAAATGATCAAGATTATCTTCATCAACTACTTGAGACTTTTTAACAGCAACAACTCTTCCATCCGTCAACATTCCTTTGCAGACGGTTCCTTGACCTCCTTGTCCAAGGATTCGACTCATGTGATAGTTGTCGGTTGCTTTCTCTAGCTCCTTGGAAGTGAATATTTTTGTCTGCTCAACATGATTTTCTGTAGAAGACAGTTGTTGTTCTAGCAGTAACCCACCATTCCTTTTGAAAAATTTTTGTTTCAGCTTCATGTCTCGTCTTCTTTTGATCATCTTGTATAATGACCACAAACCAACAAGTAATAATAGGAATCCAACACTAGATCCACAACCTGCTTAACCCACAAACCAG
>CATIWK010359095.1:0-11522 GCA_949634005.1 Mallotus japonicus
AAAGTGGATGCAAAGAAATCGTGGGTTAGTTCATGATAAAATGCTCCCTGATGTATGTATGTGTGCATAGGAAAAAGAAAAGAAAACAAATCGAACAAACATGGTTAGCATAAAAAAACTACAAAATGAACAAACTAAACATAAGCAGGTGCTCCTTCCAACCTTATTGCTCCATACAATAAAGATTTTTTTCC
Source organism: Mallotus japonicus (assembly GCA_949634005.1). Lineage (NCBI taxonomy): Eukaryota > Viridiplantae > Streptophyta > Magnoliopsida > Malpighiales > Euphorbiaceae > Mallotus > Mallotus japonicus. The sequence goes on from CATIWK010359095.1 coordinate 195, forward strand.
TAGGTAGGTTCTGAATCATAGTCAACGGGAGACTATAGTTTCGCTCTCAGACTAGGCTGTTTTGATTCATGTTGATCGAATTCAAAAGGTAAGCTAGGGAGCAATACTCAAATGCACTCAAGGTAAACACACAATGTCAATGAGAGGCCCAATCATCGGGTCACAGATGGCATCCATAGTCCATGTGTGCCCACGAGCACATTAACTATAGTTAACAAGGGGGATCCAAGTTCGTGTCCCCCTTATCGACATTCTGTATATTTTCCAAGAAGCATGAGAGTTTCGTTCGATAGTTTACAATTTGATTCTTTTAACATAAATGTCTACAATCTAGTCAAATTCTTGATTTATCCATTTAATCTGATAAAGATAAACAAACGACTTCTCATAGGTTCAATCCTTAAAAGAAGCCACTATATGTTGATTCTTACGGACTATCCAAACTAAGGTGTATGATTCTTGTTATTCCTTATGCATTAGACTTGCAAGAGGTAAATAGGGATCACACGAATCTAAGCTTGGGCAGACTATGAGAACTGATATAATGACAATAATTGGTGATAGAAACTGGAGATGTCATATCATTTGTGAATGTTAGGTCAGATGGACAGGCATCAAGATCGGGCAATCATGCAAAAGCTAAGTAGGACCCGAGGAGAAATTTCTACTAGTTTATTTATATGGGCTGAGTTAGGCCTAGGGTTACAGAATTTGGTCAGGGAGTCTAGCATTCTTTTACTTACTCGAGAGAAAACTGCACCCATTTTGGACTTGGGAGCCGGATCGCGTCACTTTAAACCCTACAGCTCTCTTGATCGAGTAAAGGCCAAAGGTGATAATGCCAATCTCATCGCCCCGTGACTCGAAATGAAATCATGTGGCAACATTATCCAGTATTATCGAGGGATAAGGGACCAAAGGTGCACATGGTGAGTGTTATGAAATGTAAGTATGTTGTTGTGAAGTTAAGTGAAATAAGTTATATATAATAAGAAACAGTCTTTCAATCACACCCTTCGAACCAGAGATTATCCTTAGTAGAGTCACCAAAAACCTATAAGTAGGTGCAAATTTGATTTTCTGTAGGGGTATATCGGGACAGGATCAGTGTGATGTCGGGGCATACAGGCTAAGGCGACCATTTACTGGATGTTATTAATGTGGGAGAGTCTACCTGAATAGGCTTTGTAGATTGGAGTTGCCACTCGACTTTCATCGAGAGAAAATGAATTAAAAACTCACTTTCTTAACTAGAGATTCCGGGTTCAGGGGGTAGGATTTACTTATTCTGTTTCTTATTACACATTATTTAATTACTCATTCCTTCACCCTAATTTCGATTTAATGATGCATTTACCACACTTGATTGTTAGTCAATTTAAATTGCATAAAAAATAGAAATGAAAATGCTGGATAATTGGATTTGATGAGCATATATCACAAGATAAACAAATAAAGAGATCCACTAATTATAATCAATCAAGCAAGTAATAATGCAAATAAGTAAGCAAGTAGCACACAAGAATGCAAGAAATAATAAACAAAATAAACAAGATAAAAATGCGGGGGAGGGGGGGAAGGGATTAAGGATTACAACCCTTGAAGAAAGCTTATTCTTATAAATACATCCAAAATAGAAAATAAAATGGGGAATTGGGATTAAGGAGTACATTGCAATGGAAATTCCCTATTCTATTAATTACATCAAAAATAGAAAATAAAAGAGAAACCTATTCTAATGAACCTGCAAAACAAAAGTTAGCTTCCACGCACATGCAAGCACACATCATATTTAGGGCAATTTTATATATTTCATTCATCCATAATTGAAATAATAAAAACGTAATTAAACAAATAAGGATGCTAAAGAGGATGCATGGTGTAAGAATTTAAAATTTAGGCATTTTGGTGCAAAATTATCTTTTTATTATGAATATTGAATTTTATAATAAGAGGAGTGCAAGGTAATTGAAATAAGGGAATAAAAATAAAAATGATTGAAATGTAAATAAAATAATAGAAATGCAAAATAAACAATGAATATGCAAATAAAATAACAAAAATGATAAAAATGCAACTCTTACCATTAAAATAGAAATTTTATGATAAAAGTGCAAAATCAATAATAAAAGGAATAAAAATGACAAGAATAATGAAAATGTAATTCAAATAATAAAAGTGATAAAAATGCAATTTTTACCATAAAATGTAAACTTTATGATAAAAATGGCAAATTTATCAAAAAGAAAATAAAAAATGGAAAAAATAATAAAATGATGAAAATGCAATTTTTACCATAAAAATGTGAACTTTATGATAAAAATGGCAAATTTATCAAAAAGAAAATAAAAGCAACAAAAATAATAAAGAGGCAGTTAATATAATAAAAATGATAAAAATGCAATTGTCACTTAAAAATATGAACTTTATGATAAGAATGGCAAAATTATCAGAGAAAGAAAATAAAAAAAAATAAAAAGGTAATTAACATAATAAAAATGATAAAAATGCAATTTTTACCATGAAAATGTTAACTTTATGATAAGAAGAACAAATTTACCAAAAAAGTAAATAAAAAAAGAGAAAAATAAATGAAAATGCAATTAATATAATAAAATGATAAAAATGTCATTTTCACCATAAAGATATGGACTTTATGATAAAAATAGCAAATTTATCAAGAATGGAAATATAAAAAAGAAAAAAATAATTAAAATGCAAATAAAGTAATAAAAATGATAAAAATGCAATTTTTACCATAAAAATATGGATTTTATGATAAAAATAACAAATTTATCAAAAAAAAAAAGGAAATAAAAATAATAAAAATGCAAATAAAATAATAAAAATGTCATTTTTACCATTAAAAAAATGTGAACTTTATAATAAAAATAATAAATTTACCAAAAAAGGAAACATATGATTCGTGATAACGGTGATCACGAAGAAGCTTCTGGGTCAGTTAATGCAAAGATTGACAAGGGAAAAGGCGTGATGCACACTCCGGGTTTATTTGCTGAAGAAGATGAATACTATCAGGCCATGAGAGGAGTAGTTCCACCACCACCTGCCAAACCAGTCAATCTGACCAAGTCTGAGTCATCAGAGGAGGTCAAGATACTAGCCAATAGGATGGCTCAACTCAAGTTCTGACTAAAGGAGAAAAGTGATGTAAGGAGTTGAGACTACACCGATCTTTCACAGTTCAAAGATGAACCACTGCCTGAAGACTTCAAGCTCCCATACTTTACCAAGTTCAATGGTACTGGGGATCCCTGAGCTCACTTGAGGAAGTATGCCACTTTAATGGCTTCTACTAAGCTGATTGAATCACAAATCGTGAAGCTTTTCTTTACTTCGCTTGAGGAAGGGCAAAGATCATGGTTCTTTGATTTAGAGAATGAAATCAAGAATGATTGGATGCTCCTTACTCAGAAGTTCATCAAGCAGCATGAGTGCAACACACAATCGGATGTCATAAGACGTGACTTGGAAACCACTAAGCAAAAGAATGGTGAGAGTTTTTTAGACTACATTGCTCGATAGAGAGGAAAGGCTACTTTAATGAGAGATAGACCTCCGAAAGATGAACAAATAGAGATGGTAATCAAAGGAGCACTCCCCTATTTCTAGAAACAGATGCTATTTATCCATTATCCTACCTTTAAAGCAGCCCACCAAGCCGACATCCTCATTGAGGATGAAGAAGCCACTCGACCCAAAAACCCCTACCGAAGGCCAACCCAGCCTAGCCAAAACACTCGTGCGGAACCAAACTTAACCGTCAATGCCCTGAGAAACCGAAAATATTCAAACTTTAACTTATTCTTATCCAAAGTTTTCCAAAGACTCCAGCAAAAAGGCATCCTCAAACCTCTTGAACTAAGACCTTTGCCCAATCCTTTACCAGCACGTATTAACCCCAATCTCTACTACCATTTCCATCAAATACCTAGCTATACAACTAATGACTGTTACATCCTAAAAGACCAAATCCAAGATCTTATAGATTCTAGTAAGATTGAGGACCCTGAAAAGCAACCTAATGTCAAAACTAACCTTCTACCTAACTACGAAATATGCCGCCTCCAACATCTTATGCCATCTCCTCGGGGTTACCTGAATCCTTTGTGGAAAACTCTATCTGAGATATTCCAGAAAGCGAGACAAAAAAAGGCAGAAAAGGAAGAAAGAGAAATCTTGGTAATACTTGAGGCATACTTTCTAAACCTCGTCTACAACTCAAGCGATGATGAAACAGATCCCTCCACTTATCAGTACATATATATCCCTCCTATCTATGCACCTCACATGATGATGCAAATAAGACTAAGCCAAATAGCAACAAGAAGAGTTAGTAAGGTTATTGGTGACAATGGACCATCTGAATCTGAAGAAGATGAAGAATAAAAAATAAAGAAGGAGGTTTGGGATTTATTAGGGCAACCTTTGAAAATTTTTAACTTTAAGGTAAAATATACTGCCCCTCCTTCACTTGCTCTCAAGAAGGAAGATATTGTGCCCTCCAGATGGGGAGAGAAATTTGATGAAAAAGATAGGATTGTTACAGTCCAATTATTGAATGCGCTATGTGTGATGGGGATCAATATATGGTATGAGTCTGATGAAGAATTGTCAGTTAATTATGTGATGAGGAGTGGAAGAGTGTACCAACCCTGTAAGAAAGACGTAGCAAAAGGAAAGGAAGCTGCTAAAGAAGTTACTAAGGAAATTGAGCCTACCATTCAAGTGGAAAAAGAGTCAGTTTTGAAATAGCTCAAAAAAATGCAAGATCAAGTCAGTATTTGGGACCTTCTGATGACGTCAAAGAATCACAGGATACTTTTGCATGTGCTTTGGATGATGCAAAGAACTCTTCAGATACTTCTCCCAAAGATATGATAGGTTCTCTCCTCCCAAAGCCTAGCAACATTGTTTCTTTCTCTGACAGTGAAAGCCCATAACATGCCTCTATTTATTCAAGTGGTCATGAAAGCTAAGAAGACGTCATGTGTCATGGTTGATGATGGGTCAACCATCAATGTCTATCCTCTCAGGCTACTCCACAAGTTTGGGATAGCTATTGAAGACCTAGAAGCATCCAACATGATAATCAGGGCTTATGATGATTCTAAGAAGAAAGTGGTTGGAACTTTCAAAGCCACAGTTATAGTAGGAGAAATTGAGTCTGTTATGGAATGCACAGCGTTGGATATTCCGCCCATATTCACCTTGTTGTTAGTAAGGCCCTGGTTTCACCCGCTCAATGGCGTGCCATCTACTCTACATCAGAAAATCAAATTCCTGCTCAATAAGAAAATGGTCACTATTAAAGCTGAGACTAATGCCCTAATTACCTGTATGAACATAACTCCTCCAACTTTCCAAGTATAGGTGATTAACGAAGACTGGGTTAGTCTATAAGTAGCAACTATGATGAAGAAGATAAGTTATGAACCAGGAACGGGGCTCAAAAAGAAGAAGAATGAAATTTCACAACTACCAGACTTCAAGAAACAGACTAGCAAGCAAAGGTTAGGGTATGATCCAACTGCAGATAAGGGAAAGAAAACTACCTTCATTTCTAAAGGCTCTTCTAAATATCAAGGCCAGCTCAAGGAATGGGAGTGCAATGGGATCAAGAAACCTGACTTTGAGATCTTCATTGATACAATTATCAGTATGGAGAAAAAAGAGAATAAGAAAGAAGAAGAGGGAGAGATCTCTATCGCTAAGATTGAACGGGCCCTGCATAATATAAAGATGGAAGTTGAGGCTTTTAGCTACACCAACATTGTAGCTCTTATCAAGTATAGCATAGAGGATGTCTTGTTTGTTGATGTGTCTATTTCTGATGACATTTATATTGATAATCTGTTTGAATCTTTTGATGTATTGAACTCTAAGTATGAGGCAATGAAGTTTAATTTTGCTTACTTGTGTGATGTGTCTTATGATAATATGAACATTTTATTAAACCTTACATGAGTATCTTTGACATCATTCCATTAACACTGAGCTATTTAACATGGGCACAGATGAAAATCCTCGCATATTGCATATTTCAAAGGATGTTACCCCTAAGGAAAGGAGAGAACTATAAAAAATATTAATAAAATATTCAAAAGTATTCACTTGGACGTATGACGACATGCTTGGCATCTATAGAGATATTGCTCAACATTTTATTCTGACTAAAGAGGGGTATAAGCCAATGAAACAGAAATTACGAACATTGAGACTAGAGTGGGCATAGTTGGTAAAAGAAAACATAGAAAAACATATCAAGGCGAAGTTCTTATAGGTGGTAGACTATCCGGAATGGCTAACTAATGTGGTCCTTGTGCCTAAAAAGGTTGGGAAAGTAAGGATTTGTGTGGACTACAAAGATCTTAACAAAGCATGCCCAAAAGATGATTTTCCTCTACCTCACATAGATGTTCTAATCGATAATGCTATAGCATGTGTTATGTATTCCTTCATGGATGGGTTTTTGGGTTACAACCAGATTCTCATGGCAATTATCAACAAGGCCAAGACTGCTTTCATCACCGAATGGGGGATATACAGTTACAGGGTAATGCCTTTTGGTTTAATATTCAAGCTACTTAGAAAGGACCAGCCTGTGATTTGGAATGAACAGTGTCATATTGCTTTTGATAGAATTAAGGACTATCTCATGAATCCAGCAATTCTGAGACCCCCAGAAATGGGAAGCCCTTAATAATGTACTTAGAAATTGAGGGGAATGCAATTAAAGTTATGTTGGCTCAAGAAGGAAAAGCACGAGTTGAACATATGATTTACTACTTAAGCAAGAAGATGCTGCCTTACGAAGAGAAGCATAGTTAAGTTGAGCATATTTAGTTAGCAATGATTTGGGCTATGAAGAATCTGAGGCACTACTTCCAGTCTTATAAGATCCAAGCAGTCTCAAAGTTAGACTCGATGAAGTATTTGTTTGAAGCTCCCTCACTGACAGGAAAATTAGCCAAGTGGTTAATACTACTGACAGAGTTTAATATTGAGTATCTAACTAAGAAGACAGTCAAATGAAGAGCAGTGGTAGAGTTTCGAGCATTGAACCCTACTTCAAATGACCAAGAGATAAAAATTGAATTTCTAGATAACCTTACCTTGGCAATCAAGATTTAAGGATGGCATATATATTTCAACGGAGTAGTGAACCAATTTGGAGCATGGATCGGGGTAATCTTGTTGACTCTAGAAAATGAGATAATTCCCATAGCAAAGAAGTTAACATTCTGGGTTACGAACAACGATGCAGAGTATGAAGTGTGTATAATGGGGGAACTAACAGCTTTAAAAGTTACAAAAGTAGAAGTACTGGGTGACTCAATATTGGTAATCAATTAAGCTACTGATGAATGGGGTCTAAAAGAGCTGCACTTGAAGCTGTATCTAGAACATTTATAGCAATTGAAGCAATCCTTCCAGAAGTGCAGATTCATTCATCTACTGAGGAACCACAGTCAGATGGTAGATGCCTTAGCATCATTGACGTCAATCTGGGATGGACCAATAGCCATGCCCATAAAGCCTTTGATACTATTAAAGTCTAGTCAACTATGCTACAAAGGTGTGAGGGTAATGGAAGCAACAGTAGATTAGAAGCCTTGGTTTTATGATATTTAGCAGTATCTTGATAAGTATGAGTACCCGAAAGGTGCATATGAAAAGGATTAAACAATTATCAGAAAGCTGGCAGTAAAGTTCACTCTTCACTAAGGTGTTCTGTATAAGAGAACCTCATAGGAGATGCAGTTACACTGTTTGGTTGAAAATGAAGCAAAGATGGTAATGACTGACATCCATGAGGGAGTCTGTGGCCCACACATGAATGGTACAATATTAGCCAAGAAGATAATGAGACAAGGATTCTTCTGGATGACGATGATTGAGGATTGTGTTAAGTTCTCCAAGAGATTCCATAAGTGTTAGATTCACAGAGATATCAGCCATCTAACGCATTCAGAGTTTCACACTATGTCATCTCCTTGGCCATTTTTAGTCTGGGGACTTGACATCATAGGAGAGATTCACCCTACAGCCTTGAATGGACACAAATATATTTTGGTAGTGATTGATTACTTCACAAAATGGGTAAAAGAAAAATCCTTCACTAAATTAGGGGCAAAAAAAGTAGCTAAGTTCCTAGAAAAGAATTTATTTTATAGATATGGGATTCCTTATCACCTTATTTCAAACAATGGAGTACAGTTCCAAAGGGAAGTAAAGATATTGCTTGAGAAGTATAAGGTGAAACATTACAAGTCATCGTCCTATAGACTGTAAGCCAATGGGGCTGTGGAAGCATAAAATAAGAACATCAAGAAGATCCTTTTGAAAATCATCATGATTGGGCTAACAAACTACCATTCGCTCTTTGAGGATACCATGCAACAGTAAGAACATCCACGAGGCAACTCCTTTCTCATTCGTATATGGAACAAAAGTTATGCTTCCCATTGAAATAGAAATTAAGTCTTTTAGGATGATAATTGAAGCCGATTTACCTAAGGCGAAGTGGGTGGAATAGAGACTAACACAGCTACATCTAATGGACAATGAAAGGTTAACAGCGCCCTATCACACTCAGTCGTATCAAAGAAGAATTACAAAAGCTTTTGACAAAAGGGTAAGACAATATGATATTGAAGTGGGAGACTAGGTATTGAGGCAAGCCAGATAGAATGTACCGGATCCGAGAGGAAAGTTTTGACCCAACTGGGAAGGACCTTATATGGTTAGGACTATTCTCTTAAATGGAGCGGTTAAGTTGATGAAAGTTGACAAAAAGGAATTTTTAGAATGGATCAATTTCGATCATCTCAAGCGGTACTATTCATAAAGATGAGAGGTAAAATACTTAATTAAGAAAACCTAAAAGGGCTAATTCATGACAAGGGTGCCTTCATTTTGAAATACTGAACGTGCAACCATGCTCATGATAAATGCTACTTGGTTTAAGTGAGAAAGATTGTTAGAATTGCACATGATAAGAAGTAAATGTATGAATCAATACCTATCACATACAAAGGAAAAATTTGCATCTTAGAGTTTATATCTTTTCATAATGTAATGCTTTTTCTTTCTTTCTTTGAATTGTAATAATTATAATTTTCATTGTGAACCTTTTTCTTTTCATGACTACGTGGCAAGAAAATGGAAAAGCATAAAATAAAGAAGAAGTCAAACGAGATCAGGAAGCATCAGAATCGGCATAAAAGTAGCACGTTAGTCAAAATAAATCTCAGATATCCAAAAAAAATTATCAGTACAGTTAGTGCAAAGTATTAGAGGGTAGGGGAAATAAGGACTCGTCCCCATCGTCATCATCATCGGCATCGTCATCATCATTTAGGGTCCTCTCCTGCTGGGTACAACACTATAAATCCTCAACTCCTCAAGCTCAGCTCGACATGTTGATGAACCGAAGCCTTTGAATCTCATTCTGGTAGAAGACACCCTCCTACTGATGCATCGCCTCCTCATGTTGATGAACCACCTCCTCTTATGCATGCACTATCTTTGCATGCTCACGCTACATCATGGAATACATGCATTAGCATATACATACCCTATGACATACATACACATATTATTGTATGACTTAAATAAGAAAAGGAAAAAGTGTAAGAAAATTCACTTGAGCCTCCACGGAATGATGGACATGATAACTCATCAAGCCTAAAGTGCACTGGTACCAGTACTCAGTCGTCTCCCGCAAAACTTGCGCATAAGATAATCAGTAAGCAACAAACTCGAGAAATCATCAAAGCAACAAAGATAGAAACTCATATGAGTGGTGTTATCAGGAATGAAGACCACAGGCTCAGTAGACGCAAGGACCATGCAAGTTACCACACCACCTCGGAGATCATATCCCCTAACTAGAGGAAGTAGAGGCACTGCAGTAACCCTAAGGACCACTTGAGCAGCCTTAGAAGGGGTACTAACAGCTCCCATACGACTGAAAGCCTCAGCAGTACTCCTACCTCGAGACCTCTTCGAACGAGGCTGTCAGATACAGACAAAAGAGATCATAATAGAAGCATAGTCAGCGTAAGAGAAAAAAAAAGACATAACTAGTGAGCAAAAGAAGAGGAGACGCTGACGGATGGAGCCGATAAAAAACCGCTCTTAGCACCATCAATTAGTCGAGGGATGATGGTCACCATGTAAGAGACACCCTCTAGCTCCAAATAGAGATAATGATCAGACCCAGCTAGAGCATTCTCTAAAGTTGGGCCCACTATATCCTTCCCCCAGAACATGTCGACAGGTGGAGGATGGGGAACGCGACGAGCAGTGGGCCCTCTAGTCCAATCCATGATGCATTTGGCTAAGTACCAGGCGCAGTCAACAGGGGTCTCGAGCAGGATCCTCTTGGTGGAAATCTCAATGGCTCCCTGCATCGTCGGTGAGAAGTCCATGAGGAAGTCGTTCCACTACCACCAAAAGTGAATCTATAATTAGAATGAGCTATCAGAAACAAAACATAAAACCTCAGAAGAAAGAAGAACGAAAAATAAAAACTGACCTTGTCGAACGTCAACTCCACAAAAGCAGTATGTACCTCCTCCAAGGACTGTAAAGGACCCTTCCAACTCTGAGCAGTCTAAACAAAGAAGCGAGGGAACTCCTCACGCAATAGGGAGACTATGGTGGGAGGAGTCAGAACGAGAAACTCAAAAACCCAAATCTGCAAAAGATAATATGTCATGAACAATGCATTTAGAAAAGAAAGCAAAAGAACAGTAAGGCACCGAAAGCAACTCACATCAACCACTAGAGGGACACCACAAATCCGAGATCCGTCCCTGTATGCATCATCTAGGCCATGAAGAAGATAGCCATAGGCAAGAGAGCCCCAGTCATAATCCTGCAAGCTGTTAAGATCTCACAATAAAGGAAGTAGCTACGGGCCACAGATTTTATTCGCATTTGGGAATACCATGGTGCTCATCAAATAAAATATAATGCACTTGGCTTGTCTTTCAATACCTACACGCCCCTCCCCCGCAGCTACCTCACAAGCCTGCCTAAAATGATCATACAAAATAAGACTTCCTGGACCAACTCTAAATTGGGGATCAGAGCCGAACAGCTTGGTGCACAATGCTATAGGATCATTAGGAACATCAAATAAAATCCGTCAACCAGAGAATGAAATTCTGTGATCACCGCAAAAGTCAAGGGGTGTGATCGTCATTTTTGAATTGGAAATGGAAGGTGTGTGTACAGTCCAACCACCTCTCAATTAAGGCAGTCATAGCCGCCTGGCGGTTCTTCAGCATCTTCGAG
>CATIWK010359223.1:0-14057 GCA_949634005.1 Mallotus japonicus
GAACTTGGAATGCTTTGAATTTAAAGAAGTACCACTAGTAAAGGTAACAACGATATGCTAATGTTTACTATGCTAATATTTTTGCATTTTCTCTTGCCTGAATTGTTATGTTTATAATGAGCAACATTGATGAGAGGCAATGAAAAGAAGGTGCAATGTCATTTGTCATATGATTCTTAAATATAACGGACCCCTCAAAGCAACGAATCGCCCATCCTTAAATACGGTGGACCCCTCGGAGCAACGAATCGCCTGAGTGGAGTTCCTAAAATTAGTGCACCCTTTAGAGCAACGAATCACATGAGCGGAGTTCCTCAAATGTAATAGGCCCCTCGGAATAACGAAACACCCGAGAGGAGCCCTTATGCATACTCTTTGAAACGATGGAATCACTCGAGGGGAACCTTCTTATAGGACCTTGGCACATCAAAACTGTCCTAAGGAAATGCTCAATTAGCCCTTGGCATGACAAATTACCCAAGAGGAGTAGTTGATTATAACTGTGGATTTCCCCTCAGCGTGACGAATCGCCCGTAGGGATGAATCACAATTTCTATTTCCCCTCAGTGCGATGAATCGCCCGTAGGGACGAATCACAATCTTTATTTCTCCTTAGCATGACGAATCACCTGCAGGGATGAATCACAATCTCTATTTCCCCTCAGCTCGACGAATAGCCCGCAAGGACGAATCACAATCTCTATTTTCCCTCAACGCGACAAATCGCTCGCAGGGACGAATCACAATCTCTATTTTCCCTCAACGCGACGAATCGTTCGCAGAGACGAATCGCAATCTCTATTTCCCCTCAGTGCGACGAATCACCCACAAGGACGGATCATAATTTCTATTTCCCCTCAGCACGATGAATCGCCCGCAGAGACGAACCACAATCTATATTTCCCCTCAACGCGACAAATCGCCCGCAAGGATGAATCACAACCGCGGATTTCCCCTCTACGTGATGAATCACCCTCAGGGATGGATCGCAATTTCTATTTCCCCTCAGCTTGATGAATCACCCGCAGGGACGAACCACAATCTATATTTCCCCTCAGCGCGACGAATCACCCGTAGGGACAAATCGTAATCACGGATTTCCCCTCTATGTGACGAATCTCCCACAGGGACGAATTACAATTTCTATTTCCCCTCAGTGCGATGAATCGCCCGCAGGGACGAACCACAATCTCTATTTCCCCTCAGCGCGATGAATTGCCCGCAGGGATGAATCATAATTTCTATTTCCCCTCAGCGCGATGAATCGCCCACAGGGACGAACCACAATCTATATTTCCCCTCAGTGCGACGAATCACCCACAAGGATGAATTGCAACCGCGGATTTCCCCTCTGCGCGATGAATCGCCCGCAGGGACGGATCACAATCTCTATTTCCCCCTAGAGCGATAAATCGCCCGCAGGGACACCTGCCATCGAGTAAGCTCTATATATACATACTAATGGATAAGAGAGAAGTCATTACAATCGCATCGATGCATCGTCTGCAAAAAATTCAAATCAGTCTCAAATCACCTACAAATTAAAGCGACGTATCAAATCGACGAACCGTCTATGTAAATCCTAGTGACGCATCATCTACACAAATCCTGATGACATATCCCCAATGAAATGTCAGCTCCAATATAAAAATACTAAGGCAACAATGGCTATTAAAACGCCAAGAAGAATTTAACACAAGAAAACACCATTCAAGTTAAGCATCGAAGGCAAAAGGAAAAAGCCACAAATATTCTTACATCTCTACCCTTGTGGAGGTAGAAAAAACACCAATTATTCAGATTTTCCATACCAGATGAAAAAAAAAACTACTATAATTGGTCATAGTTAAGAGAAAGAGGAATCATGGTAGCAGATCCTCAACCCAGGAGCGATCCACCTCCGGGAAATGCTTTCTAGCTCTTCAACAAAATTGTTTCTTTGCATCTTCATACAAGGTCCGGGACTCGTTCACAATCCTTGGAATCTGAGCATCCAGGTCTGATTCCGCTTCCATGGACTCCCGGAGGGAACGTTTGAGGGATTCCCTTTGACTCCAAAGCGCGTTTCTGCTCCTCTAGCGAACAGTTCTGCCCCTCTAATGATTTGACCAACAACCAGATTAGCTGGGCTGTGAAGCAAGTCCTTCAAGGATTTTCCTGCAGATAAAAACGAACCGAAGCGACGCTTCAAGGGGATGCATTATATAGACATTTCGATAGGAAGTTGAACATAAATGATCAACATTTTAGGGGGGAACCCTGATACCAGGGTCCAAATCAATATTCCAAGCCCAAAGTCAATATAGGCCCAAACGTATCAGTTCGGCTGACAGGACGAATCGACAAGATGGATCGACAACAGGACGGATATACGGATCGATAGTACGGATCGACAGGAGGGATCGACGGATCGACTAGACGGATCGACGAGACGGATTGACAGGACGGATCGGTAAGACGAATCGACCCAATAACCCGAAAGAGTAAAGACAATCTGACGTGTTAAAGCTACCCATCATCTGACAATCCGTACGCCTGCAGATCTGACTGTACCACCTGCCAACCTGACGATTTGCCTGCACACCTGTCAAAGTTCACATGGATGATTAAAGCAAAGCATGCTTGGAGACCAAGCTGGAAACACCAAAGGGAACATATCCACGTGAACAATGCCATATGAACAGTACCAGACCCTATCCAGGGGACATACCCACGTGAACAGTACTAGTCTCTAAGCAATGGAAGAGCTCTAAGTGGCAACCAAAGGTGATCCCACATAAAACCCTAGAAAATCAGTATATAAAGGGAGGTATAACATGAATACCCTAAGTTAACTCAACAACTATTTCATTTGCTCTCTTTTCTCTCCGGTGCTCTTCCTAACTTAATCGTCGGAGTCGGTTCGCAGGGACCCCGCCCGGCGTACCCCTCATCGGATTTGTTTTGCAGGATGCATTTCCACCTGGGAAACGGACCGGCAGTATCAACAATCATCAATTGATTCTTGTGAAGAACATTAAAGTTTGATATGAAAGAATAAAAAATGGTCTGATATAGTGTAATGATGTCTAATTTTTCTTCCCTTTAAGGTTAATTTTCTTGAAGTGGATGACCTTTCTATGACTGTTGAGTGTTTATGAGCCTAAACCAGGACAGTTTTTTTACTATAAACTGCCATAAAAAGCTATCAATTGAACGCCATTTTCTGCTATTCTAATACTACATGCATGATTCTACCAATTTATAAGTATTAGGAAGAGTGAAATAATTCTGTAGAATAGGATCACTTTATGTACGCTTATGTAAGATGCTTTGAATAAGAGTCCCAGCCCTAGCTGACTCTTTTCATCATTCCCGCACGCCTAGTAGCGGCACCAGGCCATCTTCTCCTCCGTCATGGCCTACATCAGCCATGGCGACATGTTTCCATCTCAGATTGTCAAGCCGACAGTAACCAAATTTACAGAAAAACAATCCTACGTTGATGCAGTTCTTGGTTCGACAATTGCCTCAGTCGAATGTCCAGCCTCCAATAAGGGAGGTTAGATTGCTATTCAGGTGCATCAACAGTTATATGAGCAGAGGTTGTCGCTTTGTCAGTATGCTCTCATTGCTAGGCTGGTGTTGGCTAAAGGTGATTCGCAATGGAAGCTAGCTGATTTAAAGAAAAAACTATCATCAATCTGGTTTATCTAGTTCATGGAAATCAATTTCACTTGGTTGCGGGTTTTACAACGTTATTCTGAATTCGACAGCAGAAAAGAACTCGGTTTGGGGAAGAGGATCGATAGCGTTGAAACCTAGAGTTCTTCGGCTTCAACACTGGCAGCCTGATTTTGATCCAAGTGAACAAAAATCAACCAATGCTCAAATTTGGGTAACATTTTTTAGTCTGCCTTGGGAATACTGGCATCCCAAAATTCTGGCATCAATTGCAAAAGGAATAGGTACTCCTTTAAAATTAGATAATGCCACTATCAATGGTGAATTTGGGCATTATGCTCGGGTCTTAGTGGATGTGAATTTCACTAAAACTTTGCCAAAAAATTTTCTTGTGGAAAGAGTTGGGAAGAGTTTCTTCATCGACATGGTGTATGAGAACTTACCACCTTTTTGTAATATCTGCTCTAACATTGGACACACCCATCATGACTGTAGAAAGAGAGCCAAAGATCAGCCTCATCCATCTGTTGATGAACTGAAAAAAATCTGGAAGCATAAATCTAAGACTGCTGTCCCGGTCAACAATTCTTTTGATCACCTGTGATCTTTGAATGATACTGCTCCTCAGTTTTCTGCGATGGCTTCTGATGTTATTCCACGAGTTCATGTTGGTGCTAAAGTTGCAGAACAAGTTCATAACGTTGCTGTTATGGCTCCTCATAATACTCATTCAGCGGACGATTTGCTTCAAGACCTCCCAAGGATCGAGGAGGCAGCTTTCCATGCTGCAAAGAATGATGGAAACATTTCTCGCGATCACGTTTCTGCTTCAGATGATCCTTCGATGATTGAAGGTGCAGCCAATAACGAAGATGCCAATGATGTAACTGATACAGTTGCAAAAATCCGGCATGAATCTACTGTTACAAATATTCAAGAAGAAGATGAGCAGCATAAAATGAATGGAACTGAGGAACAACACTCTATGATGGGTCATGATAAATGTCTTGTTTCTAGAGACAGTGGTATTAAATTTAATAATGACGCTGAAAATTCTATGTCCTGGGCAGACCAAGTGGAGCTCTATGATGACAATTGGACTATTATTTCATCTTTTAAAAAGAAAGAATTAAAGACAATGCAGGCCCTCAGCACACTACTCTTCCTAAAAGAGCATCCAAGAAACCTTATAGACTCAATCTATGAAGGTTTTTTTTTTTTTTTGGAATTGCAGGGGATGGCTTTTGTTCTTTCTGCGACTTGTTTTTTGGTTTGTTGCAGAGAGCTCCTTAGGTTCTCTTAGTCTATTGTGGCTTTTGCCTTTGTTCTTCCTTGTATATCTTTATTTTATTTTTCTTTCCTTTTAATAATATCTGGACTACAGAAATCTGATTTTTGAACTCCAACCTTTTAATTAAAAAAAATACAATTCTGTAACATAGATTCTACCAATTATCTGATATAATTATTTATATGAGATTCTTGCCTACTCTGAGTATATAGCATTCAATGATTAGTTCTCTGATAAAATACATCACATTTTTATTGGCTAAGTGTAAAATACTCATAACGTATACCCGGAGTTTAACACTCAATTATAGCATCATAATTGCGTGATTAGCTTTTAAACCATTTCTTCTCTTCAGAAAACAAAAAAAAATGAAAAGACTATTGGATCTAGAATTAGGCTTGCCTGGATTGAAGTCCTCAGGCTAAAGGAACAAATGTTTTGAGTCGAGAGTGTGGCTGTTTTACTCTGGATAGGGAATGAATTTAGCATTTAATAAGTAAATTTTACTTTCGATGAAATTTCTAATTAAGAAAGCGCATCATCAATTAATATAATCACTTGTGCAAACAAAAGCACAATCATTTCTTTTTAAGTATGATACGAAGTCTTTTTACATTTTTTGCCTGAGAGTTCACTGAAGGAATTGGGCAGACTTCATCACGATATATTGGATGGACTCCACACTCAATTATCGCATCATAACAGCGTGATTTATAGTCTTCATCTTGAAGGAAAAATGAGAAGACTACTCTATCCATAGAAAACTTACTCGCAATGAAACCCCAACGCCAAAGGAACAGGTGTCTTGATTCAAGTAGCATAGAACAACAAAAGGAAGATCTAAAAAGGGAGTCAAGAACGATTTCACATTGAGGCGTATATAAGCAGCACTCTTCACCGAGGAAATTGGGATCAACAACAGCACAAAAGTAGAAACCTCGAATGTCTGACCACCGTTCACATTGTGGTATTGACAGAGACAAAGAAGATCCACTCTTGTTTTTATACCTGATCTTTTCCGCTACTTCACTTCCTGGGAAACATAAGTAGAGATCCTTGCCAAACTGCAAACATTTACAACAGGAATAAACACAAACACATCAGTTTTATTATACATACATTGGTAATAATTATGGTTACTTACTGGAAGTTATTGCCTACTCCCTTTGTACCCAGCTGGTGAATTTACATAATATATTGTACATATTAATAATTTATTGATCAAATATAAGATATTCAGAGAGTGTTCATAAAGTATAGTATATGCCACCACATCCAACAATTGAGTGTAGACATGAATCTTCCTAATTTGATTTTTAGAAAAATAGCAGAAGACAATAGGAAGATACCGGGTGCTTAGTGAAGTTGAAGGGCCTTTCCAATGAGCGGTCCATCATTTTATTACGTTCCTCCTCTCCCAAATTCAGGCAGTCGAAAAACTCAAAATCTCTAACACGGGCTAATTCCTTGGCCTGTTGAAGTGGTGTTGATTCTAGAGATCCGCAATCTCTTACATCTAGATTCTCTAGAGATGATGGAAGCTGCGGTAAATATTTGATACCACTCCCAAATGCTTTAAACTCGAGAAGAGATGATAGATCTCTCAATTTCACTGGCAAAAGTGCTAGATTTCCACATTCACAAATTTTTATTGATGTAAGCCTTTTCAGATTGCAAATGCTGTCTGGTAATCCTTCTATACCACTTTCATTTGCATCAAAAACAGTCAGAGATTCTAGATTTCCCAAGTGCTCAGGCAGTCTACGTAGATATTTACAATAGCATACGCTTAACTCTCTAAGACATTTCAGATTGCAAATGCTGTCTGGTAATCCTTCTATACCACTTCCACTTGCATCAAGAACAGTCAGAGATTCTAGATTTCCCAAGTGCTCAGGCAGTCTACGTAGATCTTTACAATAACGTACAATTAACTTGCTAAGACATTTCAGATCACAACTGTTGTCCGGAAGACTCCGCAGCCTATAGCACTGCCCCAAATCTAAATCATAAAGTTGAAAGGATGATGAGGGCACTACTTGTTCTATTGCTCTTCCATCGTGCCTTTCATAGCACGGAATGTTGGGCAAATTTTCGATTTTTGAGCAATTAAAGAGAACAAGTCTCTCGAGATTTTCCGAATGGAGGCAGCTCGGTAGCATGCGAAGACTAGTACACCATGATAAATCCAACTCAGTAAGCTTCCTCAAATAATTCAGAGATGCAATCTCCACCAAACTGGTACAATGCCGCAACCTTAAGACTACAAGATTTATGGCTTTAGATAAGTCATAAATCCTGACAAGATCCATGGAGTTGCTAAGATCAATTAATCTCAAATTTTCTAAATCCTGCAAGGAAAGAAAATGTAACACTAAATTAATAGGAACTTTGGCCTGTTAAATTAGTTGTTTTGTAAGATTTTTGCCACCTTTGTAGTCCTATCTAATTCTAACTAGATTAGTTAGAATTCAATAGACTTTGGATTCTACTAAACCTATACTTTATTACAATTTTGGTAAATTTTCTATTTAACTATTGACACATTGTTTCTTCAATATTTTTAATATTAATACGTTTATTTACTTAAAAGTAATTTAATGTAAATATTCTTAATTTCAACTAATAATTAAATGATAAAAATTAACTAATTTAGCTTTAACTCTTTTTTATTAAATTTTAATGAAAATATCTCAAAATGATAATTATACTAATATAAAAATAATACTACTCTCAAACAAATTATACGTTCTATTTTTTAAATATGATTATAAATATAAGACAAATAAAAAATTTTAATTAGTTTAATCTTAATTCTTTACTTAACAAACTTTAATTTATAAAGTTTTTAAAAATAATACGAGTATTAATTTATATGACAATGTAATTCTTCAATCTTAATAAAGTTACATCATAATATAGTAATATATTACAATTTTAATAAATTTTCTATTTGAACAATTATACAACATTCTTTCAACATTTTTATCTAAATAATAATTTAATTTTAGAAATTTGATAGAATTATAATATAATAATTTATTACATTCTCTATAAAATTTCTATTGAAACAAATATATAATAATCTTCAACATTTTTGACATTAATATTTTTTATAATTAATTATTTTGTAAATTTTGTTAATTTTGATTTCAATTATCACTTATTAAATTTAATTTACTAAGATTTATAGAATTATATTATCTAATATGATTCATATTAGATAAAATATAAGTAGACCTATATATATATAAACAAAATTACAACTAACATTTTAACTAATTAGATTTGTTTCTATTTTATCTAATATTAGATAATATATTTTATCAATCTTATTAAATTAAATTTTATAAGTAAATAAATAAAATTAAAATTACTTATAATTACAAAATTATTAACATAAAAATATTGAAAGAATTTTGTGTAACTATTCAAATAGAAAATTTATTAGGAATGCAATAAATTATTATATTATAACTCTATAACTTTGTAAAATTAGATGATTATATAAATAAAATTGTTAAAAAAATGTTGTATAATTGTATGGAATTATTTTAAAAGCAAAAAAGCTATTAACGTTAAAAAATATTGAAAAAAAAAATATATAGTTGTTTAAATAGAAAATCTATTAAAATTATAATGAATACAAATCTATTAAATTTATAATATTGCATACCTATATAAATAAAATAATACTTATATTATTTTTAGACACTTTACTAAAATTTAATAAGAAAATAATTAACTTTAGATTAACTAAATTTGATTTATCTAATAATTAATTATAGCTTTCTAAAAGCTAGTTCATAGGTTTTTTTGTTATATAAACAAAATAGAAATTTTATAATTGTCAAATATTCTATTAAATTTTAATAAAAATATTGAAAAATATGAAGTACAATTGCTCAAAGAAAAGTGGTATTTTTTCAATGGAGATAAGTTAAAACAAATAGATACTAAAAACTAAACAGATTAATTTTTTTAGAGAATAGTTTTAATATTTTGCATATCTTATTTTTAAAAATATTAAAAATTATTATTAGAAATAAGATTTTAAATAAAAATTCTGTTAAATATTTGATAATATAATTTTATAAGTCTTATTAAAATAAGTTTAATAAGTAAATAAATAAAATTAAAAATAAAAATATTCATAAAATTACATACAAAATATATTAAATTAAAAAATGTTGAAATAATGTTGCATAATTGTTTAAATAGAAAATTTATTAAGAATGTAGTAAATTATTATATTATAACTCTGTAAAGTTTGTATAATTAGATTATCATATAAATAAAAATATTGAAAAAAAGTGTTGTATAATTGTATAAAATTATTTTTAAAGTAAAAATATTAATATTAAAAAATATTGAAAAAATGATAACTTGTTTAAGTAGAAAATTTATTAAAATTATAATGAATTACAAGTCTATTAAATTTATAATATTAAATAGTTATATCAATAAAATAGTGCTTGTATTATTTTTTGAAATTTCACTGAAATTTAATAAGAAAATAACTAACTTGAAATTAACTAAATTTTTTTATCTAATAATTAATTATAGCCATAAATTTTTCTGAAAATTAGTTCATTGAATTTTTGTTATATTAACAAAATAGAAATATGATTTTCAAAGATTATATTAAATATTAATAAAAATTAAAATGAAATTAACTAATATTCATTATCTATTTATTAACTAAAAATGGTGGATAGAATATTTTTAGAATAAAAAAATAATATTAGCATTAAAAATGTTGAAAAATATTAAGTGTAATTGCTCAAATAAAAGTGATATTTTTTAATAAAGATGAATTAATACAAAATAGACATTAGAAACTAAATAGATTAATTTTTTAAGAGAATAGTTTTAATATTTTTCATATGTTATTTTTAAAAATATTAAAGTTTATTGTTACAAATAAGGTTTTAAACAAAAATTTTAAACTTTTTTAAAAGAATATTAACGTTAAATATATTAAAAACAATGAATGTATATAATTGTTAAAATAAAATATTTATTAAGATTGTAATAAATTATAACTATATGAATGTGTAATATTATATTGAATTGTTATTACATAAATAGTACTTTAATTATTTTAAAAAAATTTACGTGAAAATAAAATTTTAATTTATTAAAATTTTTTATTTGCATAATAATTAATTGCAATTATAATTAAAAGATGAAAAGATGAAATATAATTTTTAAAATAGAAAAGTTACTCAGATTATACCGCTGAATTAAAAATGATATCTTTCATATGAATATAATAAAATATATATTTTGATACTTAACATTTTTCATTTTAAAATTTTAAAAATTGTACTTTTAAATAATAAGTAATCATGTAAAATTATTTACTTCAAAATTAAAGTTTATTTTATAAGAATTGGTCCAATAAAGAGTTACATATGAAACTGGCGGAACATACTTGTATATATTTTATGGACAATGATACGCATCGCGACTCGCGACTAATATCACATTAAATTCCTGAAAAATTCAAAAAAAATTTGACTTTTCTGTTTTACCCCCGATACAGGGGTTGTCAATTGGTGGGGGTCATTTTGGAAAATGACCCCGCGATTTACTGCTCCCTGTCGTGAGTCGCGACAGGGAGCTTTATCCATATTTTATAAAGTATAGTAAGCCAAAGCCTACCTGAACTCCTTCCCAAAATTCCTTAAGTTTGCTGTCACACATGTGAAGTTCAACAAGTTTCTTTGCACAAAAACGAATTGGCAAAGATTTCAGAGGGTATCCACGCCATTCGAGAAACCTTAGCGCATCAGGTAGAAATTTGAGGCCTTGAGGGAGGCGTACTCGTTTCTCTGAGGTTGGGTCTCTTCGAAGCCTAGCAACCTCAGGGCTCAGAAAGAATCTGAGAACTCTAAGATTGTCCATTCCCTCGAAAGCCTCAGGGCCGAATTGCACGACTCCAATTCGATCCATATTCAGTGATATTCCTTCAACTGCCTCAGTCCCCTGGCCAACATCAAATGCATATATCAGAAAACAAATTACTATATATAGGCAGCAAATTTTACTTCTCTCAAAAAGCCGAGTTGCATTTTCTATCAAGCAAAAAGAGTAGAATTTATACATAACATAAACAATAATGTATATATATATATTTATTGAGTTCTTGCCTTCTTTTTTGTCAGAACGTAACGTATATCCTGAAGATGCCATAGCCTGCTACGCCTGTCAAGTTGTTTTTCCTCACAAATAATAGCCTTTCCCAGTTGTTGTGTCAAGTCATGCATGTGTAACCTATTGTCATTGTCTACAAATATGAGAGACTTATCAATGAGACGGCTTATTCCAATCTTGGAACCTCTCTTTGAACTTACACCCAATATCCTTTCAACAAAATCCTTGTCTTCCCCTTTAAAAAGACACGCAATATCTAGAAATATTTGCTGATCACTCTCACATAGATCATTATAGCTTATTCTCAGTACTTTTTGAATTTTATCATCCAATGTATCTTCTAGTTCCTCCACTACATCTTCCCATTCTTCTACACTTTTGCCGTATAAAGTAGAGCCCAAAATCTTGAGAGCTAGTGGAAGGCCTTGGACATGTATAACCACCTGCATTGAAAGCATCTCATATCCTTCTTTTGGAGTACTTTTCTTAAAGGCATGCAAGCAAAAGAGCCAAAGAGCTTCATCCATATCCAATCCCTTAACTTCATATATTTGATCCGCTTCCACATTCTTCAGCAGTTGTTTATCTCTACTTGTCACAATAATTCTACTACATGGACCATATTCAACATTTTTCCCTATTAAAAACTCTACTTGCTCCAAATCACTCACATCGTCAAGAACAATAAGAACTTTTTTCTTTGCGAGTCTTTGCCTATTGAAAGGTGATAACAAATTGGTAGTAGATTCAATTATATTTCCAGTCGTCCCTAATAATCTACAAAGAACTTCACTTTGGAAACGATCATTTTTCAGGTTGTCTGACATTTCCCTAACATCTGCAATGAAGCATTTGTTCGGAAATTGATGACGAATTTTATCAAATACTGCGCTAGCAATGGTGGTTTTTCCGATACCACCCATTCCCCAAATGCCTATAACACGTGCATCTATTAATAATGACTCAACGCATTTGATACGTGAGTCAATTCCTACCAACCCATCTTTATCGTGAGAATGATCCCTTGGAAACATAGCGTCTAGTTTCTCAAAAATGTGTTTGATAATTTTCTCGATTAGCTCAGAATCAGGCCTGATCATGTATGAAAGGCAAACTGATCAAACACGAGCACATACAGAAAATGCTTGCAAAAAAAAAAAAAAAAAAAAAAATTGATGATACTTAAAGGTTTGATTACCAAAAGAAATTATTAGATGTACCCAATAATGCACAGTTGGTTTCTTTAGATCACTACAGAAAACTTTAATACAAGATACAATTTTTTTTTCAGTTCAAAAAAAAAAAAATTTCCAACTAGCCCATCATTATGAGAGATGGCAATCACTTGGAATAACATTGTTCAGTTTCTCCAAAATGTGATTGATAATTTTCTCAATTAGCTTATAATCAGCCATGGTCATGCATAAAAAGGCAAAATGACCAACAACAAGAAACATTGAAGATGAGTTACAATAAATTGAAGGGAAAATTAGCAATTATATCCTCAACATTCAGTCAATTATCGATTAAATTCTGCTTATGAAATCACTTCAATTTCTCTGAATCTCATTGTATTTTTAGAAATTACATTTATATCACTATAAAATGAATTTGACAGTTATTCTTTTTTTTTAATTAAATCTAAAAATATTTTCAAAATTTTACCTTACCACTTTTGAAATAAATTTAAAAATAATTTTTAAATTTTTATATATAAAATTTTTGAACTTTTTTATGTATTAGTGAAAATAATAAAAAGCAAAAATGTCATAATTTGTAAATTAATTTATTATTATGCACTATTATTAAAAAAATTAAATATAAAATAAGCACTTTTAACCATCATTGATGATGATAATAATAATAATAATAATATATTAATTTTTCTATTTTTTATATGTTTTCAGAAAAATCAAATGTTTTTATATTTTTTACTAGTATTTTTAGTATTTCAATTTTTTTCATTTTATACTCTTTTTTTATCCCTATAAAAAATTTTTAAAAAAACACTGTTGAAAGTTAATAAATAAATTTAAAAATAATTATAATATAAATTTTTTGGTGCAAAATTTAAAAATTTATGAAAATAATTAGACATTAGTTTTGAATTTATGTCAGGGGTGGTAAAAATAGAATTTAAATTCATTTTTTACATTTTATTTTTTCTTGTAAGAAAAAAAGGATAAAAATCTTAATAAGTGTCAAATTTACTTTATAGGAATCTAAAAATAATTTTTAAAAATATAATTAGATCATTCAAATAAAATTATATATAAGTGGCACAATTCAAAAGGTCGAAAGAGCAAATTTAAATGATTTTAACAGTAGGAATTAATTAATAACTGGTCCAAAATTTATAGTAAAAATTATGGTTTTTCCCGAATTCTATGTATATAAAGTCATTTTATTTAGCTTATTAACCATACATTTTAGGAAAATATAGGAAAATTACTTTGTAATTTTAGTGTTTGATCAGTGATTTGTGATTTTTTCTTGATATTTATGGTACCATGTGACATCCAAAAATACCATCTTTTCCACAAATGTTAAAAAAAAAAAAAGAAAATACAAACACATATTAATAATAATATATTAAAATTCCAAAATATTTTTCTATACTTTTTTTAAAATTTTATAACAATTCCTTTTTCAATAAGTAAATAGTTCTTCAATGGATAGGATATTCACACTCCATCATTAATATTTTAAGATATAGATGACATAAATATTCTTAATTTAATGTCTTACTTTATATTATAATTTTTTAAGTTGTTCTACCTTTTAATTACCCAAATAAATTACAAATTTTTAAAAATTAAAATATTTTTTAAATATTTAATTAGCTTAATAATTTATATTGTTTTCAAAAAGATTACTATTTATAAATTATTTTAATGAAATAAGAACTATACATGTATAAATTATTTTTTAATGCTATATGATA
>CATIWK010359367.1:0-10533 GCA_949634005.1 Mallotus japonicus
CTAATTAATATTACCCAAATATTAATTATTTGACTATGAACAATTTATAGCATATGTACTAAATAAATTTGTAACTCATATTATCAACTCTTGATAATAAATTTATTTAACATAATGTTAAAGGGTAAATACTTAAATAAATAAACACTTTATTTAAATGAATATTTTATTGCCATAGGGATAATTTACAATGTCATTATTTATTACAAGTATGGCACGGGGGTACATCTATGCTAATAGCAACTAGGTGGCATCATATGAACTTGTATCTAGAATAGAGAGAGTGAGAAATCAATACTATCAAAAGCCATTTATGGACTCCATTCTTGAATGACCACATGCACATTTAAAACTGACCAAGGTCTTCCTTCAAGGACCAGTTTTTTATCTACTTCATGCATAAATTCAAAAATGAATTTGTTAGGGGGCTTCTTTTGGACTAGGGTTTCTCTTTGGATTTTCCAAGAAGCTTATAGTGAAGCTTTGATAGCATTAACCACCATTGGTCTTTGGGACATTAACAAAATAGCCAATACGAACTTCTCTTCAACAGTTTCTTTTATTTCTTCCTTAAGTGATACTAAAGGTTCATTGCATTTTAGAAGTTAGATTTTAGAGATTTGCTTACTAATCTCTCCACTCATATCTTATGAATTCATGTTTGAAAAGTTAGACTACAAAATAAAGCAAAAAAACCTGGGGGTAGGAAAGAAAGTTGTGTTTGGAATGTTGCTCAGATAACAATCAAAATCTTAAATGAAAGAGAATGAACACAATAGGTATAGAAGTCATATCATTGGACTGGAAACTCATTTAATGCAAGTGGTATTCAAGAAAAACTTGAAGCTTAATATGGATGATAACCTAGCCATTCTCTATAGAGAGAGTTCTTATGAACCAGCTCATTTCGAGCAAACCAGATATAACTCAAAATCTGAACTATAAATTCAACCCATGAACACAAAAGGCTTTTCAACTATCAAAAATTAAAGTTTGTTGAAACTGATTCACCCTTAAAACTAGAGGTAAAAGAAAGCTAAACACACCTTGTCTAATCATAAGTTTTTGAAGACATGAAGAATTGATTCAGGAACGTTAAGACACATAGGATAATAAATTGTGGACAGGGATTCCCTGACTATCAATCACCTCACCCTCAACTTTGGCTAAACATCAAGCTACCATATATATTTTCAAATGGGGACTTTGTTATGATTAGAAGTCCTAAACTTAGTAGCACTTTGTTATCAGGGTTTCGTATATAAACAACATTGTTTTTTGGTCTACACAACAAGTTTTGAGAGTAATAAAATGTTTAGAAATTTATTCTCTTCGATTCATACATGAACTTAATTGATTTTATTAAGCATATTGCTTGTGGCGGTTACCTTTTATCCTTATCACTATTCTTTTTATTTTTATTTTGGGGTGTGACAGAATTATGAATCAAATTAAATTTGATTATTTAGAAATAAAAGGTTTTAGGTTTAATATACCTAAAGTTTGAGTTAGTTAATTCAAAAAGGATTTCGAGTTCACTATTTGTTGGTTGGATTTTGATACTTTTCTTGGACAATTGTGTAGGTTAATTTGAGATTATTAGGGTTTTCTTAGCAAGATCACTTTCAGTTGTACTGTATATCACATATAAAAATATTATATTATTTAATTAAACGTATCAATTCATGTTTTAAATAAGTTAGAAGGTTTCATATATTTTTAACTTGTTTTAAAGAGGTTGATTCATTTATGACCCACATCTACTCATGTTAAATTTAATTTTTTGAACCTTATGTTGTATTGTATCATTAAAATTACAAGCCTTACAAAAATGTTAGGTATGTAAAACTTCACATCTCCCATACAACTATAGTTCACAAGGTATGCAATGTTTGATGATGCTCTCGTTGTGTTTAGCTTAGAAAAATAAATTAAAATAGTGTCTAGTCAACTAACTAGCTAACTGAGAAGGTAAGAGTGTGTTTAATTCAAATGAATTTCATAAAATTTTATGGAATTCATTTGCAAATCCAAGTGAGTGTTTTTTATTTAAATGAAAACTTTGTAAAATTCATTTGCAATTCTAAATTCTTAATTTTGTGGAATTGCTTAACACTAAATTTATCCTTATTGATAAAACGTGTTTGGTTGAAATGAATTTGGAATTTATTTGCAAAAGAATTCTATGTAAAATTCATTTGGAAATGAAATGAATCTTTAATGAAACTGAACCAAACAAGGGGTAAATATATATTTATTTTTATTTATTTTAATGAACATAATGCTAATATGTTAGTATTTGTTAAAAAGGAGGAGAATTCGTGGGATTAAGCCTTCACGGATTGCACTACTATGGTGGGTATTTACCACTGAGACCAAGGCGCTTGTGGATAAATGTATATTTGTTAATTTGTTGATTTTTGTTCACTTATCCCATATTGGAAGTTGACACTCTAAATAAAAGGTTTGGGATAATGACTTTTGTAGTCCTAAAAGTATGGTCGATTTCACAATTTAGTCCTAAAAGAGAATTTAAGAGCAATTGAGTTCTACGAAAATTTAGAATTCTCATCGTTAGTCCTAGTCTATAAACTCTAACAGAATAAGCTGACATGGCATACACACCCCATCTTTTCTTCACATTTCAGCTTCCACGTCATCCTTTATTACCACATCAAATTTTTTGTCTCAACTTCCACATCATCTTTCTTCTTCTTATTCTTCTTCTTCTTAAATACTTTTTCTTTTTTTTTCTTTTTCTTCTTTTTCTCATATCCATACGACAGACCTCTCATTTCATAGATCAAGGACCTAAAATTCCTCATTTCCTAAATCAGTCCGGGGAGACAACACCTCCCTTTTAGCAACCAACCTCTTGGCCTCAATACATACAACCTCAAGTTCACTGGTTCCTCCACACCAACATGAAATTCCCTGCTTATCATCTCACTAATTTCAGTAAGACATAGACCAGTAGTAGTGGCTTCCTTGAGGAAAATTGT
Source organism: Mallotus japonicus (assembly GCA_949634005.1). NCBI lineage: Eukaryota > Viridiplantae > Streptophyta > Magnoliopsida > Malpighiales > Euphorbiaceae > Mallotus > Mallotus japonicus. Next base: position 3,003 of record CATIWK010359367.1, read on the forward strand.
GCAGCAAACCAGGACATGTCAGTAAGCCTCACGAATTATAGGAAGCCTGGTTGCCTGGTTTACTAACAAAAAAAAAAGCACGTTTTAACGAAATGAAACAATAAAAAAAATGCAGGCAAGATATGAACATAAACACATCTGCACATGACTACACATGTTAAAAGAAGAAGAAGAAGAAGAAGAAGAAGAAGAAGAAGAAGAAGAAGAAGAAGAAGAAGAAGAAGAAGAAGAAGAAGGATCTATGTGCACATCCACTAATATGGTGTAGCATTTATTAAGTGATGCTGACCTTTATAATTTGGATTGATTGAAGTTGTTATATGAATCAAAATTGTGTGATGAACTGAGTAATGAGACATTAGTGACAACTCTTGCATTAGCTGAGCAGCATTAGTGTTCGCAACTTAAGGCCATCTGTTTGAAATTTGCCGCAAATCTAACAAACTTGGGAGGTGCATGTTGTTAGAAGTGAGCATTACAGATTTCAGGTTATATCAACCTTATTGTTTTTCATTGGCTAATCTACAAAAGTAAATGAGGTTTCTTTGTGCATATCTACATATTAAGGATGCTTAAAATGTTATAACTCTGATATATTTTACATCTCCAGATGAATAGCTTTGATTTCTATATGCAACTCTTATAACAATACATCATTGCAATGCCTTCGTATGAAAACTATTTTACTTAAATCAATTTTGGAACTATTTTTCAAAGGAATTATTTTTTATCTCCACAGTGCTAATTCTCGAGCTGGGTTGACTCATGTTTGGAAGCATAATTTCTAAACAAGACACATGATAATGAAATCTCAGACCTCCACTAACACCTCCCAATGATGTCACCCTTGAAAGAGTATCTTTACATGAATTTAATGCAATATCAAACTTGAGAATGAAAATACAAAGCAAGAAGATGATACATAAGCATTACTAAAATAGCTTGGCATTGACGTGGACATTGGCACTGGCAGTGAGGTTAAAGATACTTCGACCTGGCGTAGATGCTCTAAAGAAGATTCAATTGCAAGCATGGGAAATTGGATGGTTTGTACATGGAAAATTTTTTGGTGCATCTATGAGGTGGATTTGGTATGTTTATGTGGCATTTGTGGTCTGAAGTAAAGTGGCTCTATTTTGTCCATCTCAGCAATTTCCATTTAATATAACAGACTAAGACCAACGAGAATAATTTAAAAATTTTTGAGGACCCATATGTGAAGGAAATTTCTTTTAGGACTAATTTGTTAAAACCACTATACTTTTAGGACTGAAAAAGTCGCTATCCCAAAAGGTTTTGATTATCTTAGTAGAAAAGAAAGAAGCCTTGCAACTCCTTTGTTAGTCTTTAACACTCCAATTTAGGGGTATAATTAAGTCAAGTGGATTCAAGATAAACTAAAAAAAAAACTTAAAATCAACTCAATTATATAGTTGAGCTCAAATTCTATTCGAGCTCTACTCAAGTCGTCTATTAAGTTAAACTCGATCTCCTTAGTATTTGACTCAATAAGCTTGTGAGTTTAATTGAGTTTTTTCATATTTATCATTTTATGTTTTTATTTTAATATAATTATAAAAAAAATATTATTGAACACACTAACCATTGTCACAAAGACATGGAGTGGAGATGCGGAGTCACCACCTAGGGTAATAACTGGGACAAATCGATGAGTGGTGGTAACTTGATTCTCTAAACAAGTTGCACCACAACCAGGAATTCTAGATACGGAATATCAACTTCTCTAGTATTGTGTTCATTTAGAATTAGTTTATGAATTACTATCTTATCCTCTAATTACATGCAATTTCATAAAAACCCAAATTAAACATCCATAAATCCTAAAGGAAACTAATCATGAAATTACCCATAAGCAATGTATACATTCAAAGCACATAAACCCTAGGTTAGTCTAATCTACATATTTTAATTAAAGTGAGCTAAGTTTACATATTATGAAAGCTTAAATTAGTGGGCTTAATTTAAATCTAAATGTCCTTAATTCTACAAATTATGAAAAAGGGCTTAATTTATGAGCTAAGTCTAGATTAATTTTATTAACTAAAATGGGCCTATGTCTAAATTATCTAGGTGGGCCTAAATTATTTCTAACCTAAAATCTAAATTAATTATGGACCTAAAATCAAGTTAATTAATTATTAAACCTATTAAAAGAAAAATTGATCTAGTGATTAACCTAAACCCTAAAAACAAAGAAAAACAAATAAACATGCAAACAAATAATAACAAATAAAAACAATAAATAATAACTAAAAGCATGATAAATCAGTAAACAAAACAATAAAAATAATTATAAAAACAATAACTCAATAAATCAATTTAAAACATGCATCAAATGATTTCTAACCCTAATTTAATTAACATGCAACCTAAAAATAATCTAAAGCCACCATTGATTTTATTAGAGTTTTACCAAATTAAACCTAATTACTAATCAATTTAAAAATAGAAAATTAAATGGTTTCACTATTCCCACTATCGGGGCTATTACAATGATCTATTACAAATTAAAATAAGAATTAAGTACAAACCCAGAATAAAACATAAAATAAAATAAAATAAAATAACTAAGAAACCCTAAATTTTGGTACATGAAAATCCATGGCATTCCATGGACCTTTAAAGGTTCTCCTTAGGTTTTCTCCATTCATAGCGTGCTCATGTCACCCCATCCATCATGAGAATAACAAAGATAAACAAAAAAGATTAATTATTGAATGATTGAAAAACAATAATTATTGATTGATTGAACAGTAACCGAACGCCAGGAAAATCCTAAAATTTCAGAAAAATAAATAAAAATTATAGAAAGCAAGCTTTCAACCTCCACAACAAATCATCAAATAGCAACTATATCTAATTAAATCGAATTAAAGCTCAATTTCACAAAATAACTAAAAATACCTAAAACTCGAATTACCCAAAATTGGAGTCGTTCCCGATGTTACCCAGTCAAATTGACTTGGGGGAAATGAAGCCCGGAGGGAGAGGGTTCGAACGAGATCGGCAGCGAAGGCTGGAGTGGCTGAAGGCGGCGCTGGCGAGCTCCTAGGCTTCACGGTGGAGAGAGAAACCGAAGAAGAAGAAGAAGAAGGAGGAAGGGGTGGTTGTCAGGGAGGAGGAGCAGCTGCGGGAGGCATTTGGCGATGGCGACGTTGGCAGGCGGTGGTCTGGCGCAGAGATGGTGGTGGTGGCAGTGGCAGTGGTGGTGTCAGGAGGAAGAGGGGAAGAGAAGAAAAAGAAAGGGAAAGAAAAGAAGGAAAAAAACGTTTTAACTTAACTTTTATATATATATATATATACCCATAAACACATACATCAATATAATACAAAATTCCTCCCAACAAAATACTATTTCAAAATTCCTCCCAACAAAATATATACCCATAAACACATACATCAATATAATTATTTAAAATATATTAAAATATTCCATTAACCATAATTTCATAAAATAAAATAAAATTATCACTTTAAATTCTCAATTTAATTTAACACTTAATTAAATTACGGGTTATAACAAAAACACTTGAAAATTTGGCTTTTAGTTAGAGCTAAGCCTAGAAAAGCTCCATTATTGTAAAGGTGAGAGTTGAGCCTCAAAATGCTTGTAAACTCAATCTTACTAAATAAGATTGATGTGAGAATTGAAAATTCTAACTTGGGGATAAGGTTTTTTTTTTTTTAAGGCAAATGATTTGCATTAAAAGATAAGCCAAGAGGCCAAATAACAAGGGAGACTTGCTCCACTACACCGTGATAAACATGGGTGTCATTACTATTTCTCTTAACTCACTCGAGTTTATAAAAGAGAACTTAAAATGACAGCCACTAACCAACTAATACACACACACATATATATATAATGTTCAGTTAGTGGAGAGACAAAAAACAAAAAGAGATAAGCTGTGAAAATTAATCCAACTAGTCTGGATTAACACCAAGAGCATCCGGGGTGGTACTCTTTTCAGGTACTACTTTAGCAGTGGTCTTCTTCCCTAGAGATGGTAATCATTTGTCATGGGCTTTAGCTATAATCTTGGGCCTAACCTTGCTAAGCGGGGTCTTCCTCTTTGATGGACTTGGGTTTTTGTTTCCAAGTAAAGCTTGGGCTGTCAGAGTTGGGTTGATTGGGAAAGTGTCCAGCCTTGCCCTCTTCTTACTTGGGCAATCTTCTCTCTGCGAGAAGATTTAGGTCCATTGATAAATCTGCAGGCACTGGTTTAATGATCCAAAAGACCGCATCAAGAGCAGAAACCAGGGAAACGTTCATATAAAAAATGCACCCATTCTTCCTTCCCAGGTCTCCTATAGTAAAAGCCTTTTGGAAGAGGTTTGAAGAGGTCCAACTTGACTCTGACTATCAGAATAGGATCCCAATCATCAGTGTTGACCATTAACTCATTAGGATTGATGAGACCTTTAAAGACAGAATCTATTATATTCTGAGCATTCATAGATGTTACTTGGTTCATGGGAAGTCCATGCATTTGGACCCATACATTTTCAGTAGAGAAGTCTGTTTGCTCTATGGATTTGCTATGGTCTCATTCTTTGATCAATAGCATATTTTATGAATGGACCAAGGAGTTCCCTCTAGGATTCTCGATTTGTCATATTCAGATTTAAAAACAAAGAGGAAAGTATTAGGTAAACTAAGATCTTTAACAGATAAAGACTCAGCAATCGCCCAAACTTGTGCAAGAATGTTGTGGATTGCCCTTGCATTGTATCTTCTGTCACCAAGAATTTTTCCCAGAAGATTTGGTTTTGATTTTTGTAGGTTAACATGTGAAGCTTCCTCTAGAGACAGAGATTGAGTTTTCAGAGTTAGACATTTGATGTCCTCTGGTGGTTTTATTTTTGAGCTGCTGGCCATAGTGAACAGAGATAGAAAAAGAAGGGGTTGTGGGGAGAGGTATGGTTTAGCACGTAATGGAGAAAGCTTGTGAGATTGTTTAGAGGGATGAGAGGTCAAGGAGGAAGACATGGGTAGACTAAGAAGAGCTATAACATCTATGAGAAAGCCCAAGAGTCCCTCAGCAACTAATGATTTTTCTGTTTGGGAAGTGTAAAGGGATTTGCTGCTATTGAGCATTAAGACTTCCACTGCACTGAGGAGTTGAGAGAAAACGACTCTCATTATCACAAGCTATATCTTTCCATAACTTGGGGATAAGTTAGGTAGAGATATAAATTCACTAAAGAACCGAACTCCTTAAATTTTTGTATTTTTTTTTATTCTATTCTTCCTATTCTTCCTAAACTCTAAAAATCCCTTTCCTAATACTCAATTATCTCCTAACATTTCTTAAATTTTTAATTGGTCATATTCATTTCCCTCTAGGGCCTTTTTCAATATTAACTGTAATTTTATTAGTATAATTTCTTATAATCTTCTCTTAATATTTTTTCCTATATTTTGAATTATAGATTAATGTTTTATAATTTAAAATTTTAAAAATATTTAATATTTGCTTCTCTATTTGAGTAATTGAAAGTCTATGGAATAGAGTTTATGGAGCATTTATAGATTTGAATGGTTTTAATTAGTGATGATAGAACTTATATCATTTTTCAATTAAATTTTATAAGAAATGTTTTCTTATAATCAAATTCTATAAGTTTTTAAAAAAAATCTTTTATTTAGTTTTATCTATTGGTTGAACCAATTTGTTCATTGGTCAACACTTCAAATTAAATTTTTATTTTATATTTGTCCAAAAATATGAAAAATATTTATTTTTATATTTGAATAAATAATTTTTTATTTTTTTATTTATGACTTATTTTATTGTTTAACTTTCAAAATAACTATATAACTAGCTAAAAAATAAAAAAATTAAAAATAATATTTTCTTAAATTATTAGTTTTGTTGGCATGATAAAAATTAATTAAATTTTTTTAATCATTTTTAATAAGTAATTTTAATTACTCAAATATTTATGTGAACAAAACTCAATTAATTTTATCGATATTATAATTCTTTTTAGGGTTTATTGTAATTAACTACACAATTTTTTGATATTAATCATGGTAAAAAGACTAGACATGGCGTGTTTTGACGGGGTATTATTATTAACATGGCCGTGTCCCTGAAATTCCACAATATTTTTTTCAATCTTAGTCTATTATTTTATTGATTTAGCAACTAACTAAAAATACTTAAATCGAACCTCTTTTCTTGATTTACAGTAAAAATGGTAAAATCTGACTAAATTTAATCAATTTTCAAACAAATAAAATAAAAATAAATTATTTTTTATAATTTCAAATTATAACTATTTAGCTTAGAAAATTTTATTTCAAAAGTGTTAAAAATATTTTACTTTAAAAGTTGTTTCTAGTGTGTTCCCCTTTGTAGTCTAGTGACTTAGGTGATGGACATTGTAAAGTGAGGTTATGAATTCGGTTCTCTACTCTCCTATAACCTTCTAGTTGTTGAAAAAAAAAAGTTGTTTTTGGTGTGTTATATAACCTGTGATCAACATACAAATTAACCCAAAATCTAGCTTTTTCTTAATTTTTATAAAAATGACAAAACTGAGTAAATTAAGTCCACTTCCAAAAAAAATTAATAAATATAATTATTTTTTCATAATTTCATATATATTTTTTTCCAAATGTATTTTGCTACTATGTTAATTATGGTGCATTCTAGGGTTATTTTGATTTTTACAAAATAAAATATACTTTGTTAATAATCACCATTGGATGAGAAAATACACTTTCATCTAATGGTGAATAAAACAAATTAAAATCAAAGTAAGTAAAAATCAAAATAATCCTAAAATTTCCCGTTAATTATGCTTCTTATTTTCAAATTCAAACAATATTAGTTATATAAAAATGAGAAAAGAATATAATATAAGGCTTGATTAAAAATCAAAATAAAAAAAAACGTGTTGACAGGGTTACTAGATTTATTTCAAAAATGACATTTTCTTAGAAAAGCTTAAATATTCCACGATTCCACGATTCCACAATTGACGTCTGACTTTCTGTTACGTTGTAGAATTGTCCGTTGACGCTGTAAATTTCTGTTGGCACATAAAGAAATTTACAGGAAGGGACAATTTTTTTTATACAATCCTGTACAGTACTCATTCCTCACTTTTTTAAACTACTAACAACGAATAAAACAATTTTCAAAAAAAAACAACGAATAAAACAAAAGAGTCTCAACTGGTATATATAGGAAGGTTAAAAAAAAAACCAACAGTGCCTTTTTTTGAATTGTACAAAATACATATAACGTATACAGTAGATCAGGGATAAAACATATTTCTTTATAAAATTATAACAATTTTGTAAAGACGTGCTAACCTAGATAACTCAAACATACATACTAATTAATGTGAGATCTCGAAGGACCAGTATGTTGGGAATTTGTGGTTATATCAAAGGTTTGCACATCAGAATAATAATACACAAGGGCAAAAATAAAATACTGCAAAAAATGATCAAATAAAAATGACACAAATATTTACGTGGTTCACCCTTAATGAT
>CATIWK010359389.1:0-40887 GCA_949634005.1 Mallotus japonicus
CATACAAAATTCATTTAAACCAAACATACATCATTTGGATTTGTAAATGAATTCCATAAAATTTTGTGGAATTCATTTATACCAAACACTGTCTTAGTGACTATCCATACAATTTATCCATAAGGAGAACATATACTTGAAATAAGTGAATATTGTGAGTAATCCACAAGTGCATGCATAGGTCGCGGAAAGTGATATCGTTCCTACAAAATTTTTCCATAATCAGTAATTCCTAATTTTGGTACTACTTCCTAACCAAACAATAAATTGATTAATAATTCTAAATATAAAATTAAAGCTAATAATTAAAATTAAAGAATAACAAGTTGAATCAAACAAGTTGACAAGAAGAAACCAATATGATTAAACTATACTTAGATTAATTTCTCCTTCAACTTTCTTTGTCTAAATTAATTATTCCTCACCTCTGATTAGATTCAATTATGGGTTGGCAGAATTTCCTAATTTCATGGATTATATTCTCTCAAACTACAACCACCTATTAATTGAACAACTAGTAGATATCTCTATCTTCACTAATTAAGTTCAATTAACGCATGAAGTTCCATGAGATTCTCTAATAGACAATCAAATCTATTAGCAGAAGAATTTTATAAAAATATCTCTATTATTCATCCAATTCCCCATATTAATTGCTAAGTCTATTAACATGCAAGTTTCATCAAGTCATGCACATCAATTAAATTTATAGAGTAATTGGTTAGAAAACCTTAAGAGTTATTAGCAACATTTAATATACCCATGAATAAAAGGCTTTTCATATAATGAGACATAATTATTCAATATAAGTACTTGTTTAAGGTTCTATTAATCTATGTATAGAATGTGTTTAGCCTTCTAGAGACAAGATGGAAAAAAAAAACTATATATGAAGTTATCAAACATGAACTAAAGAGAAAAGAGAAGAAAAAGAATTATAGCAGCGACTCTTGCTAAGATGACATGGCTTGAATCTCCATTTCCACTTAAATCTTCATGTTCCTTGAGTTCTTCTTGCTTTTTCACGCTTAAAATTTGGCAAAAAGTTCTCTCAAGGTTGTATCAACTTGTATTTATATTCCTCAATAAATCCTCCTATTAAAATCCTCTAAAATTTCCAATAAAGAATCCTTCCTATTGCAGAATTGTCCGTTATACGACCGTGTCCCATTTTTTTTCTTCTTCTAACATGGTTGTATTCTTCTAAAGATACATTTAGTACCGAGATGAACATGGCTAGTGACACAATCATGTTCTAGCCCATGTAGAAACTTCATCCCCTTGCACGCTCCAAGACACGGCTATATTGATGTTTAAACAAAATCCTCCAGAAAGACACACAACCCAAGACATGGTTGTGTGAGGTCCTATATAGAATTCTAAATTTTGCTCCATGAGGAATATGGTCCATGGCATGGCTATGTTTAAGATTGTATAGAGAGGGACAAAACTACCAACACAGTCGTATTGATGATTGTGTTTAGAAACTCCATTAATTTCACAATTTGCAATTTTAAAAATGCCCTTTTTAGTCCATGAAAGGTCTCCTAATAAGGAAAAAACTCCAAATTTCCTTCAAATTCTCTAAATATACCTACATCTTTAACAATAACACTAATTAGTTCTCATATAAATTCCTTAAAAATCAAGCAATTAAAAAATAGGGATAAATTGTAATTTAATTTAGGTTAAAGGTGTTGGTTAATCTGATGGAATGACATCTTTATATTAAAGGTGTCGGTTAATTTGGAGAAGCCATTGCTAACTGGGTTTTGGAATAAGAAGGAAGAAGGAGAAGCATAATGGTTTCAGATCAAATACAAGTGGCTTCCACACTTCTGTTTTCATTGTGGCTATATTAGGCATGTGATCAGATCTTGTATGGTCAGATAAAATGAAGATGTTCATAACCTGGATCAGGAATGTCCTAAGTATGGTCCATGGATGAGATTTTTTCACCAATATCAATTAAAACATATTCTCATTCTCAAGCTAAGGGAGTGCAGTTGAGTAAACAGGCCAACAAGTAATGAGAGAGACTTTAGACTTAAAAATCATAGGGTTTCATAGTTAAGGAAGAGCTCAGCGAATCAAAACAAAGCTACTTCTAGAAGGTGGTAGAGAGATTAGTCATTATCAGGTTTCTTTAGGTGGAAGCATGGGATTATTAGAATAATGCAACATTAATGAGGATGGGAGTTCTACTCATGTGGATGTGGTGATTCAGAAATCGGGTGTTACTTTGAATAATCTCTTGATTGCACGTGACTCATTGGCGGGAAAGAATTTGGAGATAATGCCTTTTTAAGGAAAACTAGTTAATGCAGTGGATTCAAGTGCTATAAGAAGGCCGAGCTCTCAATATGGGCTAGATAAGATAACAAGCGCTATGGAAATAGGCCAGACTACTAATTCAAGTGAGGATAGTAATTTTAAAAGTGGAGACGGGGCCTCATTTCGGATGGGCTAAACAGAATGTACTATTAATTTGGACCTAATGACAGGCCTAAACTTAGAAAGATTTGAACACTTTTTGTTAGATTGGCATAAAAGAAAGCTTTTTTTTTTTTGGAGATAAATAAACAAAGAGTCACCATTGAAGTCAAGAAAGCAAGAAGGGTAAAAATAAATCCATTTGATGCTCTTGTCATTTTAGTATGTCAAACAGCGAAAAAATAAAATCCAAGGCTGGTGGAGGAACAATAAGTCAGCCAAGGCATTGAGTATCCATTAATAGTGATGAAGGATGATAATTTAGAAAATAATGAACAATCAATGGTGTTAAATAGACAACAACTGGATTTAAAAGCACAATAGAGTGAAAAGAGGAAGAAGATAAAGGTTAAAAGATTAGCCAGGGGCAAAAGTTAGAAAGGTTAGAGCTCTCAGAGTGGAAGAGTAGAGATAGAGAAGACTAGTTCGAAGATTGATGAAGCTCAGATGATAATGGCTATATATGGCACTGGTGGCTCGCCTAAAGCCACCTAGGGGCCATGACATTCCTAGTGTGGAACTATCAAGGTTTAGGACGAGCTCTGACAGTTAAAGTGCTTTAAGATTTAAGATTTAAGCTTTCAACATCATCTTGACCTAGTCTTTTTAATGGAAATGAAGAAAAGGAGAGATTTTGTAGAGAAACAAAGAAGGACAATGAAGTATGAGGAGTCTTTCTATATAAATCCAGTGGGTTTCTCAAGGGGGCTAGCTCTTTGTTGGAGAAATTTTAAGGTACAAATCATTGAATCTTTTCAAAATTATATTCACAGCTGTTGTAGTTACGATTTCTATAATGATGTTTTTATTACCTTTATCAATGGGCCTTTGATGAGAAGTAATAGGCATCAATTTTAGCATGATGTTAGGACATTAAATCTAGGAAATAATATTCCTTGTTATGTGTAAGGGATTTTAACATTTTTTTTCTTTCTAAAGACAAGTTAGGAGGGCAAGATCTTTCTTAGTCCCAGACTAGTTCATTTAAAGATTTTATTGATATGGGTAATCTTATGGAAGCAGAGTTCAAAGGTCCTAGGTTCACTTGGTTCTATAAGCAAATGGGTTCTAATAATATTATGTAGCATCTTGATAGAGCTTATGCTAATTATGAATGGCGTTGCTTATTTTAGAGGGCCTTATTTTTACATGAAAAATTGTTAGCTTCTGATCATAGGCCTATAGTGCTTATGATCCATGGTATAATTAATGGGGGAAAAAGGATTTTTAGATTTGAGGAAAAGTGGTTAATGTTCCAGGAGAGTAAAAATATTGTTCACAGATGTTGGGAAGAGGAGTCTAGAGAGTTTTATATTGGGCTGAGTACGGGACAGAGAAAATATCGAACCAAACTGAAATTCCAAAGCAAAAAACATTAAAACTATACCAAACTGAATAATTTTAATCCCAAACCAAATTTTATGACTAATTTGGTACGATACTGGATATTTACAAAAAACCGAACCAAGAACCGTGCCGAAACATACTGAAAACCTTACCAAATCGAAAATCGAATATTAATTTAATAAGTAATACATAGATATTAATAAATAGTAGTAAGTAGTAACTTAATTATATTCTTTTAATTATATTGTCAAGTAATATACAAGTGGATAATAATATATGATAAAAACTAATATGTGTTGTGATTAAAACATAATAAATAAATTGTTAACATAATATTTGTTTTAATTTTATTATTATTATTATTATTATCATTGTTACTACTAGCACTGCTACTACTACTATTATTCAATTAACAAGTAAAAATATGATATGTCTATTATATTACAATTTGAACTTAAAATATAAAAATAAAAAATTCACATTGTATAGTTTCAAATAATTCAATTAATAGATAAGAATGTGGAACGTTCATTACAACACACTTTAAACTTAATATATGAGAAATAAGAAAATCATTATTATTATCAACAACAAGTAAAAATGTGAAATGCCCATTATATTTCAATTTAAACTAAAAATATGCAAATAAGAAAATTAAAATTGTATAATTTCAAATTTTATAATTTTTAATTAAAATATGTTGTTATTATCATATTTGATAACTTATTAATTATTATTTTTAGTAAGTAATCTAATCTTATTGATATTATTTAAAATTAATGAGCTAAATAATATTATTATACTTAATAACTTATTAATTATTATTGTTATTAAGTAATATAATATTATTGATATTATTTAAAATTAGTGAGCTAAATAATATTATTATAATTATTATTTTGCTACATAATAATATTTAGACATATATTATAGATAACCAAAACGACATAGATTTGCCCAAAACTACGTCGTTTTGAGTAAAGTAAGTAGTGATCTTACAATAAAAAATAAGAGAAAATAGGTTATTTTTATTAATTAAAATATATTGCTATTATTATATTTAATAATTTATTAATATTATTTTTATTAAGTAATTTAATTTTATTGATATTATTTAAAATTAACGAGGTAAATAATGTTATTAGAATTATTATTATTATTGTGTGTGTGTGTGTGTATATATATATAATAACCAAAACGATATATTTTTACCCAAAACTATGCCATTTTGATTTGTGAATAATAAATATAATTTTAGTTAATAATATACATGTATCTATTACATAAATTCCCGAATTCCCGTTTTGGACCGTATTATACCGATCCGTTCCGATAGAACCGAATCTCCGTACTGGTCCGTCCTAAAAAATGGGATGGTACCGTTATGGAGATTTTAAAATTAGGTATTGGTACTGGTACTGGAGATTTTATTTTTAAAATCCCTAAAATATGTTATGGTTCCAGAGATTTTAAATCCTCGAATTTCCCCAACCCGTGCTCAACCCTAGTCTTATTTGTTTAGAGTCTCCTCTAAACTAAAAGCTTGTCAAAAGAGTCTTAGTAACTGGAATAAGCATGTGGTAGGGAATAGCAAGAATAAAATTAGAGACTTAATGTATAAAATAGATTACCTAAATTCCCAAAGTCTCAACCTCATCTAAATAGTCAAATTGGGGAGCTGCAGGTTAGTTTGGAGCATTGTATGAGACAGGAAGAATTGTACTGGCATCAAAGATCCAAAGTTAATTGGCTTAATGCAGGGGATAAAAATTTTTCATGCTTCTACTATAAATAGAAGATTGAAAAATAAAATTGTTAGACTCAAGGATGAAATGGGTATATGGGCAGAAGATGACATAGAAATTCAAAATTTAGTGATTAGATATTCCCAAAAAAATTTTAGTAGTGCTGAAACATCAGACTTGGAGGAGGTATTACATAATATTTAGAGATTTATAACTGATGAAGATAATAATAATTTACTTAGATAGGTTAGTGAAGCTAAAATAAAAGATGCAGCCTTTTAACCAGGAGCTGTCAAAGCTTTCATGATTGCATCTCATAGCATCATAGTATAGCTTCAATTGCTTGTAGTTGATATCTCTAACATAATATTTTCTTCAATTATCGATGAACTTCAACTTTATTCAATGAAAAAAAAAAGAGCAATTCAAAGAGGAGAGGCTTCGTGGAACTTAAATTTCATTAATAATTGATAAAAATGAGGCAGAGAGCACAAGATAATTGATGAAGAAGAAAAATAGAGGAGAAAGGGTTTTTAGAACCCTAAAAACACAAAAAAAAAATGTTATCGTTTCTAAAGATCAAAACAGTGAGTTTTTGTCTATTTTTAAGTCCTTTACTTTTTTTTTCACTTCCATGTGTGTAATTATTTGCACACTTCACCAAGCCACGTCATCACTGACACATACAATTTTGACACGGGATAGATATACAACAAATTGTAAAGTTTATATGCCAATTTTCCACAATTCTAAAAATTGAAAAGATTTGCGAAAATGATTTGAGTTAATGATAGAAATATATAAAAACCCTTTTTGTAAATATCAAAATTTTTAATTTTTTACCCATAGAAATCAAAACATTCAAAAAAATATATCCTTCCAAACCCATTTGTTGCGAATTAACACAATAAACAAGAGTAAAGAGAAGAAAGAAAAATAGACACAGAGATTTAACAAGGTTCGGCAATGTACCTACATGCTCAGAAGCGAGCAGCTATACAAAAATTTCATTACTTTGATGTACAAAAATTTAAATTACACTTACAAAAGTGAATTTGGGCCAAAGGCCATTGACTATAAAGCCATTTACAAAATATTTCCTAACCCAAAAAATGCCCCAATAGAAATATACAAAAGCATGTATGCAATATACAAAAAATGGATGCAGACTATATACAAAAAAATAATTTGCCATGCATTGCAAAAAATTAAGTAGGCACCAAGTTAAAGCATATTAGGGTTGTTAAGTGCTGGCTGTGATTGGAAGAAGTCCCCCACAAGAACAAATAAAAACAAAATGCAAGTTAGTCACATAATTGAAAAATATAAAATAATGAAAATGCATATATTCAAATGAAGCTCAGAATATGTATGTATCAGTCAAACCAAGAATGCAGCCACATTTCTGATTTCAATTTCATTGATTGCCCTATAGAAACAATAGTCATATCAGTGCTTTTTTGCCACTCATTCAACATGCAGTTCAAGTTAGATATCTCATTGAAAAAGGAATTAGCAGTCACATATAGAGAGCCAGATATTCTAAGTGTCATTTCATAAAAAAGCTTAAGCATCTCAATAATTTTTTTGACATACTGCCAATCACAGAAATCAGGGACATCATCTTTTAAGTCTGCCCTGAAAGAACTCTCTTGTCCTCATACTTATCAAAAGCTCTCTCATATAAATAAGCAGTTTGAAGCATGATATAAGTTGAGTTCCACCGAGTTGGAACATCAAGAGATAAAGAAGATTGGGAATCAATCCCAACAAAATCAGCTATTTCTTTAAATTTTCTAAGTCTAAGAGATGAGTATACCTAACAACTTCGCTTATCTTTTTCACAGATTTAGAGGCTTCTTTCAAGCCATCATTAACAACCATATTCAAAATATGGGCTATACACCTCATATGTACAAATTTTAACCTAACATGAGAGGAAGTACCTTAAGAAAGAAGCTTCTTTTTGAAATAATTGATAGCAGTATCATTAGAGGAAGCATTGTCAATAGTCACACAGAAAACAGATTTTAACCCCCAATCTATCAAACAGTTTTCTAGAGCCTTAGCCATATATTCTCCCCTATGGGAAGTCACAGGCACAAAAGAGATAATTCATTTTTACAACTTCCACTCAGTATCAATGAAATGGGCAGTGACACACATATAATTTATTCTTAGTATTGAAGTCCATGAATCAGTTGTAATGTTGATTCTATGAGACTATGTGTTTAATAAAGATTTGAGCTTCAGCTTCTCATCAAGATAGATGGAATAACAGTCTCTAGAAAATGTTCATCTAGATGGAATTTTAAACCTAGGGCAATAAGAGGCCATAAAATTTTTAAATCCATCACCTTCAACAAATTTGAAGGGCAATTCATCAACAATCAACATATGTGTAAGTGCTTTACGGATGGATTCTTGGTCAAAATTCCATGTGCCTAATATTCCTAATTTATCAGATTGTGATTCAGCAACATCAGAAGCAGGTTTAAGTGTTAAAAAAGACTGCTTAGTGGTTTTCAAATGTGGCATTTTCATGCAATTCAGCAAATGATTTCTAAGACTAGAGGTGCCATTTTTTTTAGGGTCAGCACATAAGGATTTACCATAATATTTTCACTTGGCCATCTGGTCCCCCTGACTCATCCTTTGTTTTCTAAAAATGTTCCCAGCACTTTGCTCTGGATTCTGAGGTTTTTCTTTTTTTTTTTTTGCAGGCTGAGGCTGCTTCTCAATATCAGCAGAGACATTCTGTGTCTCAGGTTGTGTCTGGGGACTCTGGGCTCCTGCTTCCACCCTCAAATTTGGACCAGAGACAGGGTCAGGGACAACTGTCTCGTTCCATCTTTACAAAACATGAACAAAACCAAAAGGAACCAATTAGTCAAAGATTACACATAAACAAAAGTCACAGAAAAATTATATTAATCGATATTTAATACCTTCATTATTTTTTTATACTTGTTTACAGAAGCCTAAAAAAGTCTTTCAAACCAGATTCACAGTTAAATAAAGTGACAGAAATTTATGATCGCTTGCTTCCATCTTTTTTTTTTCTTTTTTGCACTGAAAATAAACCAGATTCATAGGCACAAAAGTGTACCCCAAGAAAGCAAATAGCTTCCACCCATTTTTTTAGCTTCCACCCTTCACAAATAAACATAAAATTCTATAAATAACATAACCACCAAACAAACAAATGAAACTAAAAAAAACAACAACAAAGTTAATATTTTATTTTTTAAATCGACATAACATACTAAAATATATATAAAAGTAACATAAAAATGACAGTAAACAAAAAATTCAAAAGAATAAAAATTTTCTTTTTTAAATCGACATATATATAAAACATAAAAATGAATCTAAACAAAAATATAAAAAAAAAACAAACAAACAAACATAAAATTTTTAAAATCGTTGTAACATTATGAAAATAAATTTTTTTCTCAAATATTGTAGATCCATCAACACAGATTCATCTTTACGAGATCTCATAACAAAATAAAATATTTTACTCAAAAAACTTTAACATGCATGTTAATTTTTTTTTCAAAATCTTGAAATCGAATCATAGAATGTTTTAACAAAGTTAAAAATAGCTAATCTACACATAAGCATAACAGATAACTCAAAATCAAACAATAAAATACTTTACCATTTTCGATCTCATCACTTGAAAGAAAAAATTACATTTTAGAATGAGATCTCAATGTATTTGAGTTTAAGAGTGCAAAAACAAAAAGAAAACAACAGAAAACTCGATTAAACAAAGCAAATCTATTAGGTTTCTGTCACTCGATTCACTATAATCTAAAGGAATAATAGATGATAAAGATTAAAGATAAATCCATAGCAGGTGTAAGGTCAAGAAAACAGGAAGAGGCAAATGGCGTTTAGGGTTCTGAAGTGATGAAGAGGAGAGGATGAGAAGAAGATTCCAGAGAGAATGAGAGAGAAGAAGAGGGGAGGCGGTGAGGTGAAGGGGTGTAAAATGAGGGTTAGGGTCAGTTTAGGATGCATATATAGTTAGGGTTAAAGAATAAACGGCGTCGTTTTTATTTTTGTACATATATATATATATGGTCGGTTTTACACTCAAATCGAACCAAAAACCGAAAACCGCTAATTTACTCATGTCACAATCGAATCGACCGTTTAAACCCTCACCAACCGAGCTGATTACATGTAATGGTTCAGTTCAGTTCGGTTTCTTTAGTTCGGGCGGTTTTTGCACTCTCCTAGGCGTATTGTTAGTGGGATGGGACGTTGGAGGAAAGATAAAATTTTTAGAGACGTGGATGTGGTGCAAACTACTTTTTATTTACGGCTAGAGGGACAACTCCATCGACTATCAACACACCAATCAACTCTAATCAAACACAACATATAATCAAGCAACTCAACTTCATCAACAATCAACACTACAAATCTCTTTATTCAATTTTTACATTTACAAGTTTTTTGTATATTGTTTCATTTAAACTTTAGTACAATTCTCTAGTTTTTTTACACAATTTTCTACTATTTGTTACACTTTAGTACTAATTTAGCTATCGCACGTAGTTGAACATTTACATAACATGAAAAATCCTCATGCACCATACCCATCTTCCTTTTCACAAAAGCTAATTAGAATTTAGAACAGATTACCTTTTTTATTTTCTCTCTTTCTTTTGAATGCTTTGTATCTAAATCTAATAACTTTCGGAAATGGAGAGAATTAATTAATTAATTAGTTAGGTGGTGACAGCCGACAAGAATAATAATTTTGTTAAAAAATCTTTTGTGTTAATGTTGATGGTGGTATACTCCAAAAATTTCTTATTATTAGAAAGCTTCTCTTTTAAGGAAAACCAAAGCTAAAAGCTTCGTCCATTCAAAACAAAAATAAATAAATAAATAACGCTAAAAGCTTCCATAGATTTGTTGGCGGCAGAAAGTTAAACCCAACTGCGGAGCCATGCACACACGTGCATTACATGATTAATATTTTGTGAATGTACTAATAATTGTCGTAAAGTGTCCTCTCCTTTTAATTTTAGGGAAATTTATATAAATAATTTTTGAATTTTTTTTTCATTTTAATATTTTAAATTTTTTAATAATTCAATATCTAAATTGGGAAAAAATTTTAAAAATAATATATTTAACAGATTTTATAGGTTAAAGGATTTAAGTAATAAATTTTAAATAATAAATTAATTTAAATGTCTTCTTTTTACATTATAATTTATTCTTTACTTATTCCAATTATTATTTTAAAAAAAGTATTAATATTGATTTATTTTTTTATCATAATAGTTATAATTATAATTTTTATTTCATTTTAATTAAATTAGGTTTCACTTTTTGATAATGTAACTCAATTTAAAAATTAAATATTGTTTTATCTTTTAAAATAATGTTTGAGTTTTTTAATTTAATTTAATTTTAATAATGTTTAATAATCTATATATATATATATATAGATATCAAATGTTGATCCCTAAAGTCATTAAGCTAAATATTTGACAAGTGTTTATCTTCATATTTGAATGTTCACTATAAAAGCTAATTTGTCAAACTATTAAAAATCCTAACTTTTTATTAAAAATAAAATATTTACCATAGTTATTTAGTATTATTTTTTAACTAAAACACTATTATACATATTCCAATACTATTTAAATTCTAAAAACATTTATTTATTACGTCTTTTTCTACCTTAAATCATTCAAAATATTTTTTCAAGCTATTAAAAAATTAAAAAAATTACAGTAATTACCTAGTATTATGGCAACAAAAATTAAAGAAATAAAATTAGTGTGATATATTTTATTTTTAATTTATTTAGTTATTATTCTATTCCAATTATTTATTTAATGAGTTTAAATTACAATCCGCGCATGCCGTGGATTCACAACTAGTTTATTATTAACATGATGTATGTAGGAGGCGGGGTTTAGCGCGCGCCCAAGTATTGGCAACCACGGCACTGTGCGGGCTCAAGGCCCACTAAGAAATACGAAATAGGTCTAGAGCCTAATCGGAGATGGAGTCGCCACCCGGATAAGAACCGGCATACACTTGTACAGCAACTGGATTCCACGGAGGTTCCCAGAAACCGTCATCAGAGAACGGGTTCGGAAACTGGGTATGGATATTTGAATATCCATCCACCCGACCTTGCAATCGACCTCCGTTTTATGTTTCGTGATTTATTACCCTTAATTATTCAATTATTTCCTTATTAACATGCAAATTGAAATTGCCTTCACTCGATTGTCAAGTTTTACACTTAAATTCAAGTTTGCACATTAGTCCCATTTCATGCTTTTGGTCTCAACACTCATCAAGAATAATAATTTACAACCATTCATTCCACATAAACGGGGAGAATGATTAAGGATTACAATACTTTACTTCAAATAAAATAGAAATAAACAGAAAACATACTAGAAATAAACCATAATATACAGATAATATACGGAAAATAAACCAAAAGTATACAGAAAGTAAACCACCATAAATCCTCTCAAGAACTAATTAAGGGAACTATTTTCTTCTTAGCTAGTGAATCACTTTAAGTTTCTGCAAATAACGAAGGTTAATCTCCCAAAAACACAAAATAAAAACCTTATGGAAATGAATTTACAAAACTGCTTTAGCTTAAGTCAATACAAATAAAGATTATAAATACTTGAACATTGACTCAAACGAAACGACAAAGATAGTCATGCATAGAAAACTGTGAATATAAACATGTGAGAGTTCACTACAATCAAAACCATGCATCAGCTAAGAGAGATTTCAAAGCAGAGTTACACAGAACTCTGGAGATGTGGCGATCGCCTCTTGGCCCTCTGGCTTAAAGGCGATCACCTCTAGGCCATGGGGCGACGCCTCTGCTGATCATAGGCACCAGGGAGTTCAAAACAACAAAAACTTCTAACTCAAGTAAGCACGAATCAATATGAGCAAACAACACCTACAACTAAGCCTAAGACTTTAATGAATCATATTTAGAACGTGGTACAGCACACAATTTAAGTAACAAATGAAAAATATATTTAATAAGACACGACAAATCACATTCTATGTAAACATGCAACACTACTAATGAAAGTATAAAGATTATTACTGAAATGTGAGCTTTTTCAAAGTGATTTTACCCTCAGAGATGAGCTTCAAGTGTTGGACTTTACTTCAATGCAAGATTTCCCCCTTTTCTTTCAAGGAAATGATACTTTAGGGCTTGATTCACTCTTTTTTTTCTTAAGAATGTCCCCTCTTCTCTTCAGAGTTCTCTCCTTCTCTCTTCCCAGCAATTCCTCTCCTTCTTTCTTACTAATGGTTATTCCCTTCTCAATAGCCTCTCTCTTCTCTTTTAACCTACTCAAGCTTGATGGGACACCCACTTTTCTCCTCCCATCATCATTTCTCTTCTTCCTAGGCTTCTTTTTACCTCCAAATTCAGCCATTCACGTCTTAAAATGCAGAGAGGTAAGGTGTGGTCCCCACAAAGTAGCTACCACAGTCACTTCTACATTTAATGCAAAAGCAAGTGGCCGTTCCAGAGGCGTCGCCTCTACGATGGGGCGATCGCCTCTGTGCCTACCTGGCTTAGAGGCGATCGCCTCTGTGCAGAGGCCTCGCCTCTCTGGCCCGGCCTTGCATTGGGTCTAATAGGCCGAGGCTAGCTGGACTATTTCGGACAGGTTCTAAGCCTAGTTTGGGCTTCTAAACTCCTAAGTCCATTCCTTTGAAAGATTCGGACTCTTCTTTTGCACTCAAGCTTTGCGGTTTTAATCATTGGACTTGATTGCGGGCCGACTAAACCGAGCATCCCCAGTTCGTCCCCTATCACGGGCTGACCGAACCGGGTGTCTATAGTTTGCCCCCTGATTTTTCTAAAAACCATATGCATATCATGATAATTTTTCTAAAAAATCGCATGCACAACATAAACAAAAGAAATTACGATAACATACCTGATTCCTGAGTTTCCTCGAGAGGCGATTTCTTCAATCCGAAATGTAAATCCCGGGTTTTCCTGGCCCGATACACTATTCACTGACCATAGACTTCGGGGATTCAAACCCAAACAGTCATTTCTACAGTCGTGATCTTCGAGAACTCTATCAAGTCTGACTCGTCACTTACGAGGAACTCACGCCGTCATCCTCTGATTTTCCTGGCCCGAGAGGCAGTCCCTCTGAAATGGGAAACTCACACCGTCATCCTCGGGTTTTCCTGGCCCAAGAGGCAATCCTTTTGAAATGGGAAACTCACACCGTCATCCTCGGGTTTTCCTGGCCCAAGAGGCAGTCCCTCTGAAATTCTGATACTTCGATCAGAGAAATTTCACAGCTTGTCTCTGGCTATTAGCCGATCAATTGGACCACATATGCTCTAAAAATTTAACTCGCCCGACTAATCACTAATTTAACAACTTCAACTTCAACTTCAACCATGTTTTCTCGGGATCTTTGCCCGACTAATCACCAATTTAACGACTTCAACTTCAACTTCAACATGAACTTTCGAGACTCGCCCGAAGACATCCTTCGCCTTTTCCATCCAACGAGATCGTCTCGATTTCATCACATTTTTTATCCGTACATTGCTTTCCTCTTCTCTCACTTACAGCCTCTCATTTTTCAAAAAAGAACACACGTCTTTTTTTTTACTATAAAAGGTAAAACCCTATTCCTTTTCTTTTTCTTCTTTTCCTTCTTTCCTGCGATTTCACTTTTCAATCATGGACGATGAGAGAACTCCCGCTTTGCCCGCATGGGATCGGATTCTGCCTCCCGTCAATGCTCCAGGAAGTCTCGGGTTCTCGAGAGATGATACCATTCCCCTTATCGCGGATTTGAGGAGCCACATCTGTTTGTCTACGTCTGGAGAGGTTGGTATTCAAATCCTCTTTGATTTTCATTATTTTTCCTGTAAACTAGATTGGGTTAGATTGCATTTATGTTTATCTATCATCTAGGATTAGAAATATGATGAATCTGGTGAAAAAAGTGGACTGGAGTGATGATCGTGAAGAGTAGAACTGCTCTTCGCTCCGCAGAGGCAATCGCCTCATGGCTATGAGGTGAATCGCCTCTGCATGCTCCTTGAGGCATTGCCTCTATCTTAGAGGCGATCGCCACTGTGATAAGGCTATCACCTCTTTAAAAAGGCAAATCGCCTCTTCAACAGGGCGATTCATCCAATCCATTTACCGTTTTGTTTTGTTTGTTTTGTTCTACTCTTCTTTCCAATATAAACAACATAAATACACTGTATTAACTTATACTTCCCTGATTTTTCATGCAGCGCGACGTGCAGTCCTTCAAGGGTGCGGGAAACTTTCACGGAAGTCGGGTCTTTTACAATGACCTGACAGATGATCAGAGGGATCGAATCCAGGAGACGGGGTTCAAGGACTTTGTGCTTTCACTTCCCTCTGAGTAGGGGCGGACTGACTACTAACTGCTTTATACGCTGATGGAGAGATGGTTTGACACGACCCATACCTTTCATCTTCCGTTCGGGGAGCTCACACTGGACCCTGTTTCCTTTGCCACTATTACCAGGATTGCTTATGCCGGAGACCCCATTCCTTTCGATGCCAGCCTTTATCAGCTATCACCCTACAAGCTCACCTACATCGAGCGTCTTCTCGATATGGTCCCCGACATGAAGGGGATGCACACCATCAAGCATGACTCGATATGAACTTTTTACACTTGGGACAGAGCTACAGCGATGACTACCCCTCGCGAGATCGACCAAGTGGTACGTGCATTCTTGGTCTACCTATTTGGCACCACTCTATTTGCCGATACTGCTAGCTCGGTAGACTTGATGTTCCTGATGCCTCTACGGGACTTGGATCACGTATCCTCCTATGATTGGGGCAGATGTGCTCTGGCGTACCCGTATAGGAGCATGGAAGAGTTGGCATGGGGAGCTAAGAGGTTCTGCGGCTTCTGGCATGCCACTCTGGTAAGCTATATACTTCCTTTTCCCCTTGATTCATTCTGACAATCGCTTAATGACACTAATTAACAATGTTTTAATTGGAAGGTCTGGGCATTGGAGTTGGAGCTACTCGTAGGAGTGACCTGCGTGGGGAATGATTTCCCCGCTGTAGGGAGATGGGGTGCCAGTCATTCCCAGAGGAAGCATCTTGCCCGGGTGGACATCCATCGGCAGCATCTGAACTCTCTCATACAAGATGCGATACCTAGAACATTTATGATTATATTAGTAATTTTACGAATTTAACTTACTTACCTACTGGTTCTCTCTTTTTGCAGATCCAGAACGACTTGTGGGGGCCGGAGATGGTTCGCTCCAAGCCCCTAGCTCAGAGGAGAGTGCTCATTTGTGGACCAGGCCACCGAGTTTGGTATCTTGGGGAGCGGGTCTTGAACTGGAGGTGAGGTATTGGGGCGAGGCGAGTCCCCAAGTCTCCTCCCAGGAGTATGCTCTGGACACACGAGCTGGAGGGAGCTGAGCTTGATCAGGCCGTCACTGGAGAGCTCACTGTGGATCATACTCTTCGGATCAAGAGCCAGTATAGTGAGTTTGTTCGGACTCACCTCTTGCTGACGGTGCCCCTATCCACTGCTTTTACCTCTCAGGTAAGCGTCCGGCTTCTTATTTACCTTTTGAAACTATCATATTCTGACATGACCTCTCATTTCCAGGCTGTAGCTACTCGACCTACACTTCACGTCAGGCCTTCGGTATGAGAGAGAGAGTCATAGAGGTGTCGCAACATCCCAGTGCAGAGGGCACTTCGGCCGTAAATGAGCAGGCTACTCCATATGCGCCAGTAGTTGCTAGCAGCCTAGTCCATACTCCCAATCCTCTAGTTCACTGTTGGGTTCCCCCAGAAGAGCTGTCCCAGTAGTTCATGATCCTAGATGACAACTTAGATCCAGCTTGCGTCCTTAAGGGCACCACTCATGTAAGTTCAGTCTTAACTTGTGTTCTTGCAACATTCTCAACATATTTATTAGTACTAACATCTTTCTTTAAACAATGTAGATTCCTTTGGCGCAAGGTTAGTATATGTATCGAGGCACAGAGGGACTACCTGCTAGATATCACTCAGCAGTGGAAGGTAATGACTCTTCCTACGTCTATATATATGCATGCTTGCATGGTTTTCTTACTTTGTATTTTTGCTTTTGCAGGATCGGGATACAGCGAGTCAGGCGTAGATTGCACTTCTTGAGTGCCAAATAGAGGCACTGCAGGTCGACGAGGATGAGGATGAAGATGCCGAGGACGGAGGTGCAGAGGACCTTGAGGGTACGGAGTCCGACAGCTGATAGATTAGGGATTGACTTAATAGGTTCTAGATACTGTTAGTTGATTGCTAAAACCTTAGCATTTTGATATTTTGGTTTTCAATTCACTTGGATGTTTGCATAATTATATCTATTTGCACTTTGAGTTCATTTTTTTAAATCAATTTGATACATTTGATCAGTTCAACCCTGTCCTTGAATCTGAAACCATGCGATCTCTGCTGAAATTTTCCTGTCCTTTTGCTGAAGAGGCGAATCGCCTCTGTATTAAGGCGTCGCCTCTTGGTGATGAGGCATCGCCTCTTCGATGAGGTGATCATCTCATCACCAGGTTGGCTACACCTCTTTAAATCCCTAAATTCTCATCTGTAGCCCCATTCTCTAACCTCTTCTCCCCAAAACTCCATTTTCTCTCTCTTGAACACCACTAATAGCTCAAATTATGGCCGAAAGAAGCCTCAAACGACTACAATCAATCCTGAAGAGTTTAGACGGAGGATCATGGGCCAAACTGGAGCCGTTTCACTTATCAACCTTCAGATCACTACATGCTAGGAGAATCAACTTCCCCTTCCTCCATGCTATGGTTCAATTCTGCGATCCTCAGAAACATGTTTTTTGATTTAATACTGTAGAACTATGCCCCCTACCGGAAGAATTCGAAGCTATATTAGGTTGTGGCATGGATTCCACTTCTCAACTTGCAACTCTTAACCTTAGAATTTCGAATCCGCACTCTATTCAGTATCAGATGGCTCGGATGCTCGAACTTCCACCTCAGTCTTCAGCTCACTGCATTCTCAGCTCCGAGGTTGAGTTAGAATCCTTCATTGAGATTGTCTCAGATGTGGACAGAATAGCAACTTGCTGGCCCCGGATGATAGCCCTCTATCTGTATGCTCAATTTCTGCTCGTTTCACTTTCTGGGAACTATGATTCCAAAATCCTACACATCTTGGGCTAAGTGGAAGCAGGACTCAACCCGTTCCCTCTTATTCTAGCAGAAACCATCATCGGATTGGATAACTTCTCATCAACCAAGTGATTCACTAGGAGTCCGCTGCTATTAGAGGTTAGTCTTCTCCTCTTACTTGTTCATTCTGTCATTCTATCATTTTCAAGTACTCCATTCATCGTTCTTGCAGATGTGGCTTCATGAGAAACTAGGACTGCTGGAACCTCCCCAGGCCATTGCAAGCTATAAAGCCAAGTATTGCAGAACCAGAGGACTACATCCTATACCAGAAGATGTCTGAGGCTGGCTTTCAACCTTCCCCGATACCCTGATCCGATGGATATGCCTGTGGTGGAGATTGCAACATGTAACTCTCCGTTCTTACACTTATTGTGTTCCTGTCGTCAGCCTCCATTTCGCCACATTCTACAATCCTACGCATCTCTATCGATAGTACGGGCAAAAATAATTAATTCCAGAGCTCATGCATGAATTCGAACTAGGACCCATTTCTCAGAATTTTCTGAAAAATTTGATCACTACTTGGCCTCGAAGAGCTATTTAGAAGAACATAGACTACAATGGAGATTCATCCACCGATGATCAGTACAAGGCGTGGATTCAGTTACAACAGACAAGAAAAGATGAGTTTATTAGAAATAAAAGAACGAGGGAGTTGCAAGCATCGAGTGCTTAGAATGTTCATCAAAAGAAAAGAAGACAAAATTAGGTTATGAATTAAGTCATCTTTTCTTGTTTGTGAAATAGAGTTTCCTTTTATAGTTAAACAGTTTGTAATAGACATTTAATGCAATGTTTAACAATAATTAGAAAAATCTGTTTCATTTAATTTAAGCACAATACACATATACATTTTGCTTTTGACATCTCTCATGTCGTTAGTTGGCCTGTCCTTGTAAGTTTTCCAACTAACCATTCTTCACTCTCTCTCTCCTTTTACATGTCCTTAACTTTTTCTTGGACCACCTCTTTTAAGGTTTTCAATCCAGCAGGACTTTTATTCTTTCGCTTTTCTAGTCTCTAACTTTTGCCTAGACAGCCTCGTTTGTGAGGTTTTCTCCCTAACGAGA
This sequence comes from Mallotus japonicus, assembly GCA_949634005.1. Lineage (NCBI taxonomy): Eukaryota > Viridiplantae > Streptophyta > Magnoliopsida > Malpighiales > Euphorbiaceae > Mallotus > Mallotus japonicus. The sequence continues at coordinate 18,935 of CATIWK010359389.1, forward strand.
CTCTTACAGGAAGTATTTCTTTAGCTTGTTAAGGTTAATAGGCTCTCTGAACTCATTCCCATCCAAATCTGATATAATAGCAGCACCTTTGGAGAATAGCTTCTTTACCAGATACGGACCTTCCCAATTAGGCTTGAACTTACCCCGCGGGTCAGTCATGATCGGCTTTGTGAGTTTCAACACTAAATCATCTTTGTTAATCTTTCCTGGCTTGATTTTGTGATTGTAAGCTCAGGCTATTCTTCTCTGATACAGCTGCGAATGATACATGGTCTTCATCCTTTTCTCGTCTAGTAATGCGAGCTGCGCTAAACGACTCTCCACCCACTAATACTCTGGAATTTTAGACTCCAAAAGGACCCTCAATGATCGGATCTCAGCTTCCACCGGTAATACAGCTTCACATCCATACATTAAGGAGTACGGAGTGACTCCTATTAACGTTCTAACAGTAGTCCTGTACCCCCACAGTGCAAATTGTAAATAGTCCGTCCAATCCTTGTAATTCTCCAACATTTTAGCAAGGATCCTTTTCACATTTTTGTTCGCAGCTTCTACTACACCATTTGCTTGTGGTCTGTATGGAGATAATCTGTGATGTTCAACCTTGTACTCTTGTAGCAAAGCAGTGGTTTTTGCTCGGAACTGAACGTCTTTGTCAGTGACAATATAATGAGGCAATCCATATCAGAAAATTATGTTCTTCTCAATAAACTTTGCCATCTGTTTTGACCCGACAGTAGTATACCACTCCGCTTCAACCCATTTGGAGAAATAATCAATAGCCACTACGATGTATAGATGACCGTTCGATGCTTTCGGTCTCACTTCCCCGATGATGTCGATTCCCCAAACTGCAAATGGCCACGGAGAAGTCATTCTTTAGAGTTCCATAGACGGTAAATGACTGACATCGCCATAAGCTTGAAAGTTGTGACATTTCTTTACAAACTTGACACAATCTATTTCCATAGTTAGTTAGAAATATCCCTGACGAGCTATCTTCTTTATCAAGACAGTCCCATTCATATATGGCCCACATACTCCTTCATGCACTGACTCCATAAGTTTCTGAGCTTTAGCCTTATCGACATATCTCAAGTGGACACCAGTTGGCATCCTCTTATACAGCATCCCGTTATAGCTGATGAACTGTCGTAACAGCATTCTCAGAGACATCCTTTCTTTCTTCTCCGCATCTTCGGGGAACTGTCCCGTTTCTAAATATCGCTGCAGGTTATAGAACTAAGGCCTCTCTACAGCATCGACTGGCATAATCCTCATTTCTTCATAACAAAGGTTTCAGGATTTTGCTAAAATCAGAGGTTTAATTTCTGTTCATTTCCCACTCTCCCACATGAAAGCTAAGGTAGCTAAAGCATATGCTATCTGATTCTCTTCTCTTGGTAGATGAACAAATTTGCACTGAGTAAAGGACAGCGAAACAGTAACCAAATAATCCCAGTACAGGTGCAGTCTGTCTTCTTTTACCTCCTACTCTTTAGAAGCATGTTTCACAACCAGCATGGAATCACCGTATATAACAATGTCTTCTGGCCCCACACTGCACAACGCCTTCATTCCGAAAATACAAGCCTCATATTTAGTTTGGTTGTTTATCACCTCAAATTCGAGCCTTTTCGCCATTGGGATCATTTCTCCTTCTGGCGTGACTAGGATTACACCTATACCCGCTCCCCGGTTGTTGACTACTCCGTCAAAGTACATTTTCCATCCTTGCACTTCTATTGCTGCTAAATGTTCATCAGGAAACTCTAATTCTCATTCTTGTTCATCGGTTATCGGGTTCTATGCTAGAAAATCTGCTAATGCTTTTCCTTTCACCACCTTCTTCGCTACGTAGTCTATATCGAACTCAGTGAGTAGAACTAACCACCTGGCTAGCTTTCCTGTAAGCGACGGTGTCTGTTGAAGATATCTCAGGGGGTTATGTTTAGAAACTGCTTGTATCCTGTAAGATTGAAAGTAGTGGCGAAGCTTCTTTGTTGCCCAAATCACAGCTAAACACATCTTCTCTACCAGACTGTAGTTGGTCTCATACTGCAGCAACTTTTTCCTCAAGTAATACATCGCATTTTCAACCTTCCCCTCGTTTTCCTATGCTAACATAGCCCCTATTGCATCCTTCTCAGTTGCCAGATAAAGAATCAACGGTTTACCTGGTTTAGGCGGCTGTAAAATCGGAGGGTTCATCAGATAATTCTTAATAGCTTCAAAAGCCTATTGACACTTGTCATCCCAGATTACTGGTTTATTTTTCCTCAGAAGTTTGAAGATCGACTCGTAAATGGCAGTTAACTTGGCTATGAACCTGCTGATGTACTACAGTCACCTGATAAATCCTTTGACTTCCTTTTTTGTCTTGGGTACAGGCATTTCACGTATCACTTTAACTTTATCTGGATCAACTTCTATTCCTTTCTGGCTAATGATGTGCCACAGTAGTTTCCCAGATGTTACCCTAAAAATACACTTCTTTGGGTTTCATCTGAGATTGTACTTCTCAGCTCTTGCTAAAAACTTGTCTAGAGCTTCAAAATAACCTTCTCTGGTTGCAGACTTCACCATCATGTCATCAACATATACTTCTATCTCCTTGTGAATCATGTCATGCAACAAGGTAGTGGCCATCCTCTGATAAGTAGCCCCTGCGTTCTTTAATCCAAATGGCATGACTGTGTAACAGTAGATTCCCCACTCAGTGGTGAATGATGTCTTCAAATTGTCAATCACTGCTATCATGATCTGGTTGTATCCTGAAAAACCGTCCATGAAGGAGTACATTGCACTAGAAGCCGCACTATCGAAAAGAGTGTCAATATGTGGCAGTGGAAAGTTGTCCTTCAGATAGGCTTTGTTCAAGTCTCTATAGTCCACGCACATTCTAACCTTTCCATCTTTCTTGGGAAATGGAATTATATTTGCCAACTAGTGGGTGTCCTCTACTATTTCCAGAAACTTCGCCTTCAACTACTTCTTGACTTCTTCTTAACCTTCTTTTCTTTTACTTTATAGGTGATATGTGAGGATACATAGGGATTCTATGCTCTGTGATTTCCCTATCGATGCCCGGCATATCCTCGTAACCCCAAGCAAATACTTCTTATCTTCTTCTTAAAGTTTCTTTTATTTTTTCCTTCTCATCATGAGTTAAATCATAAGCAAGTAATATATTTTTAGGGTTATCATTTGTGCCTAGATTAAATGATTTAGTTTTTATGGAATTAATGTCAAACATATACATGAAATGATCGTCATAAACAGAATAACCATTAGGAAACACATCACACAAATAAGCAAAGTCAGACTTCATTGCGTTCATCTTTGAAAAGAACAATTCATCAGTTTCAAATAAAGAAGCAAGAGAAACATCAAAATCATCATAAAAAAGAACCACGATGGCATTTAGAACATAGGTCTAGAGATCCAACTCCTTGTCCAGACCATCGATGTCTTTTACTTTCGGAGCAGCAACATCCTCCTCGGGCTCTTCCTCGGCCACTATCAGTTCTTCCACAGGGATATCTGTAGTGTCAGCCTTCTTTACCCAGTTCACATACTCAGCGAAGATCTCAAACCCCGGAATCACCTCTCTAGCCATTAGAATAGGTTCCGGAGTTCTATTGTAAGGATAACCAGTGCCTTCCTTCACAAAAGTCTCCTGTAGGGCCTTTCTTTTATATTCAGCTTCCTCTTTCTTAAGTTGGTCCCAAATATCAAGTTCCTCAGGATTATCACCTCCGTCATACTTTATCCCATGCTGCAGAATTAGCGTTTCATGCTCCACATGCTTAGGCGTACCTTGCTGATTCTTCCCTAATCCCATACCAAGAAAGAAGTTCATGTTTCGCATTATTCCCATGACCTTCTCACTCATCTCAGCCTCGTTATAAATCACATAAACCTCAAAGCTGGGACTTATAGGAATCTCTTTAGGTGCCAACTTCAGAGCAGCTACAGCGGCCTTAGTTTCCGCTGATATGATGACAACCTTATCCTCATATAGGGAATTTTATCTTGATCAATAGTGGATGGCACACCACCTAGAGGATGAAACCAGGGCCTTCCCAGCAGAATAGCAAAGGTCAGGGGGATGTCGATCACATGCAAATCAACCCAAGCCTCAATGGGTCCCATCTTGACCAATACTCTGAATGTCCCCTCCACATTCCTTCTTGTATCGTCATAAGCCTTTATAACTACTTCAGAAGGCTTTAGATCTGCTACAATCAATCCCAACTTTGGTAAGATTTTCAGCAGGCACACATTAATAGCAGAACCGTTGTCCACCATTATGCAACAGGTTATCTTCCCCTTCACCTCAGCTTTAATGAATAAAGCCTTGTGGTAGTCCCTCCCTTCCAAAGGCAGATCATCATCAGAAAACACAATGGTTCCTTGAGGAGTTTCTGTTAATGAGCCAACCATCTGTTCAGGTGTACATCCCATAGAGATCTTCCTTTGGTCCAAAGCCAGAACCAATGCTTCCCTGTGGTCCTTGGAATGCATAAGTAGCTCCCAGATGCTAGCAATAGTTTCTTCTTTCTTTGCCTTTCCTTCTGAACTTTTCGCCTCTTCTAGTTCTGGCTCAACAGATTCACTTTCTTCTTCTTTCTCTTCAACCTTCTTAACTGACTAACTTGTTTGGCTCACCTTACTCTCCTTGTCTTCCCATAGATCAATCCGCCCGTTGTTCTCATCATCAGAGCTCCAAATGTCCAAGACACATATTGGAAGCTCTAAAGGTTGCTCTTTCTGGCTTAGGCCTTTTGGTTCGGGTTTTGGTACTTCAGGAACGGTGTCGATAAAGGAATCGAAGACTTATTCCTCCGTCAAACCGGTACCGATCATGAGGACGGGTGCATTTGGAGGCGGGGTGGCTCGATAATTTGGTAAGGGGTTATTTTGTGTATTTGGCTTTCGGCTTTCAGGGTCGGTGATTTTATCTGCATCAATCAGGTCTTGAATTTCATGCCTCAATAGGGCACAATTATCAATGTCGTGTCTGATGGTCTGATGAAATTTACAGAAGAGTTTTGGGTTGGCATTTGGTGCAGGTTGTTGTGAGGGTAAGGGTCACAGCAAGTTCTTCTCGATTAGCTTTTCAAAAACCTTGGAAAGAGGGCACCCTAAGTTCAAAAATCTTCAAGGCTGCCTGACGGCGTTAATTTGAACCCTGCTGCTTGGTTGTGGCCTGATAGCATCGATTTGTACGTTACTGCTCGAACCAGCTCCTTCCTTGTCCCCGGATCTTCCCTCGAAGAATCTCTTTTCTTGGGCCAAATCTGATTCTTTCTGGACCCCGAATCTATACAGCTCTTCAAAGTTGCGAATCCCAAGGTCTTTTAGCTTTCTAGACAGCACTAGAACACAACCTTCTATTGCTAGCATCAATTAATCTGACTCAGTAGGTCTATGTCTCATTTGGGCTAACTTCCCTCTCCAGCGTGATAGGTAGTCAACAAACGACTCGCTGAACTTCTGTTTAGTATTCTGCAGATCTCTCAGTGATACCTCTAACTAAACATTGAGGTCATACTACTTCACAAATGCAGCACACAGTTCCTTTCAGTCAAATTGGATATGCGAATCCATAGCATAATACCAACGGATCGGTGCTCCTTCTAATGACATAGGGAACTGTTTGACTATTTATGCCTTAGTCAACCCAGTGGCTTTCATGTATGTCACATATTGCTTCAAGTGCAAATGCGGGTCCTCAGTCCCAGAGTATTTCTTCATGTCAGGAAATTTGAATTTTTGAGGTAAGGGATCATCATCTTTGTCCAGATTCAACTCAGAGTAGTCCATCGGTGCATTCATGCCCTTCTCTCTCATCATCATTTGCAACTGGCTTATTGCTTTAGTCATGCTCTAGGCCCAGTCAGACTGTTCCATATTCTCTGCTTGGCTTACATTTTTTCGACCTACTAGATCAGTTAGCACTGTCACATCATCTTCTTCCCTCTCTTATTGGAATCTCGGCATCCAAATCAATCGGGGCGGACGGTTGCGCTGGTTGATTCTCTCGGATCAACTTGGTTATTTCCCCCATCATTTCCTTCATCATGGACCGGGTCTCAACCATCATCTCGTCTTTTAACTGTGCTCTAAAAGCTTCAGGGTCAAAACCGCCTGCCATTTCTGTTTTTGAATTTCTACCTAGCCGACCGAAATTAGAACGGACCTACTCAGACGAGCTCGAAGGATTTATAACTGCAAAACCACGGGTTAGAATTATGCATGACGTGTATGCATGATATGTAGGTTCGTCTCATTACTGAAAATAAGAAGGAAAACAAATACATTTAATTTACATATAGCAAAGAGTAAAGTCCAAGACTTCAAAAATGAATGACCTCTACCCTTATTCCTCCAACACACGCGTTCACTGGTGAGTTTCTTATCCTAGGATTGTTGGCTTGGGTTTTAATTATCAACAGGGGATAACAAAACCGACGTATGCAAGAAACTCTCAAAATGGTTCAAACAAGTGATGGATTCTCTAAATAAGCCTCAAGTCCACCTTAAACGGGCCAAGGGTGACATCAAGACCCACTTTATTAAGATCCATCTACAATGGGCCAAAAATGGGCATGAGAGGCCCATTTTGGCAATGTCCACTGAAATGGGCTAAGAGTAGGCATGAAAGGCCCATCTTGACAAAGTTCATTCATAATGGGCCTGAGTTTTATTTTGAGAATTCTTCAAAGGGCATAAAACACATGCATTCGGGAAAATTCATAAGGAAAATTGCTAAGTCACTACATGAGCTTGAGTCTCAAGTAGTAGGCTTCGGCTCCCATAACTATATACATCCATATACGTCTCCCCACTCAAGGGTCTAAGCAATGTGGATAGTACGTATCGTGAGTGGTACAGGAACTGGATTCTACTGAGGTTCCCAGAAGCCGTCATTAGAGAACAGGTTCGGAAACTAGGTATGGATGTTTGAATATCCACCCGACCTTGCAATCGGCCTCTGTTTATGTTTTGTGATTTATTACCCTTAATTATTCAATTATTTCCTTATTAACATGCAAATTGAAATTGCCTTCAATCGATTGTCAAGTTTTACACTTAAATTCAAGTTTGCACATTAGTCCCATTTCATGCTTTTGGTCTCAACACTCATCAAGAATAATAATTTACAACCATTCATTCCAAATAAACAGGGAGAAGGATTAAGGATTATAATACTTTACTTCAAATAAAATAAAAATAAATAGAAAACATACTAGAAATGAACCATAATATACAAATAATATATGAAAAATAAACCAGAAGTATACAGAAAGTAAACCGCCATAAATCCTCTCAAGAACTAATGAAGGGAACTATTTTCCTCTTAGCTAGTGAATCACTTCAAGTTTCTGCAAATAACGAAGGTTAATCTCCCAAAAACACAAAATAAAAACCTTATGGAAATGAATTTACAAAACTGCTTTAGCTTAAGTCAATACAAATAAAGATTATAAATACTTGAACATTAACTCAAACGAAATGACAAAGATAGTCATGCATAGAAAACTGTGAATATAAACATGTGAGAGTTCACTACAATCAAAACCATGCATCAGTTAAGAGAGATTTCAAGGCAGAGTTACACAGAACTCTGGAGATGTGGCGATCGCCTCTTGGCCCTCGAGCTTAGAGGCGATCGCCTCTAGGCCATGGGGCGACGCCTCTTCTCAGAGGCGTCGCCTGATCACAGGCACCAGGGAGTTCAAAACAACGAAAACTTCTAACTCAAGTAAGCATGAATCAATATGAGCAAACAACACCTACAACTAAGCCTAAGACTTTAATGAATCACGTTTAAAATGTGGTACAACACACAATTTAAGTAACAAATGCTAAATATATTGAATAAGACAAGACAAATCACATTCTATGTAAGCATGCAACACTACTAATGAAAGTATAAAGATTATTACTGAAATGTGAGCTTTTTCAAAGTGATTTTTCCCTCAGAGATGAGCTTCAAGTGTTGGACTTTACTTCAATGCAAGATTTCCCCTTTTTCTTTCAGGGAAATGATACTTTAGGGCTTGATTCACTCTTCTTTTGCTTAAGAATGTCCCCTCTTCTCTTCAGAGTTCTCTCCTTCTCTCTTCCCAGTAATTCCTCTCCTTCTTTCTTACTAATGGTTGTTCCCTTCTCAATGGCCTCTCTCCTCTCTTTTAACCTACTCAAGCTTGATGGGACACCCACTTTTCTCCTCCCATCATCATTTCTCTTCTTCCTAGGCTCCTTTTTTACTTCAAATTCAGCCATTCACGTCTAAAAATGCAGAGAGGTAAGGTGTGGTCCCCACTAAGTAGCTGCCACAGTCACTTCTGCATTTAATGCAGAAGCAAGTGGCCGTTGCAGAGGCGTCGCCTCTACGATGGGGCGATCGCCTCTATACCTGCCTGGCTTAGAGGCGATCGCCTCTGTGCAGAGGCGTAGCCTCTTTGGCCCGGCCCTGCATTGGGCCTGATAGGCCAAGGCTAGCTGGACTGTTTCAGACGGGTTCTAAGCTTGATTTGGGCTTCTAAACTCCTAAGTCCATTCCTTTGAAAGATTCGGGCTCTTCTCTTGCACTCAAGTTTTGCGGTTCTCATCATTGGGCTTGATTGCGGGTCGGCTAAACTGAACACCCCCAATTCTTCCCCTATCACGGGCCGACCGAACCGGGTGTCTACAATGTAACATGATTTGCTCAATCTATAACTGTCTGATTAGGGATTATATGAAAGAAATATTTATTATTCATTTGAATAATAAATATAAAATAAGATATATAAAAATAAATAAATAATATATTTTTTAAAAATGTTAAAAGAAAAAATTTTACCTACTAACTGTATCTGTAATTAAAAATTAAATTTATAATTTTTTGATACTTATAAATGGGTATCGCTTGCAATTATGACTGAAAAGTGGCAAAAACTTATTAACCAAGTCATTACAATCCAAGAAACAATCTGAAAATGTATATATATATATATATATATACACACACACACACAATAATAGACAGTTTGAGAGAGTTGAAGAAACTGACCTCAAATTAAAACAAGTCAGAATTGGGAAATTACAATTAATTGACAGAACATTTGCGAACAATCTGATTCAAATTGGAGATGTGTAGTTGGGTGGCATAGAGCAACTATTTCCAATAAATAAAACAGCTCATTAAAGAAGAAGAATCCGGTAAGCAATGCCACTAGAAGAATTTAACATTTCTTCAGAGGTCGACAAAACCATCCAACAACCCAATAATATTAATAATAATAATTGCATCTGTTAACTCAGGTGTCGACAACATTTGAAGAATACTTGTTTTGCTAATTAATTAATTAAAACCTCTAATATGTTAATTAATTAATTAATTAATCTTGATATGTTATTAGGGACAGGAAGACCTCTAATCTTAACAGTGTTTGTAATGCTCTTTTATTCTCAGCTGTACTGTATATATTATTAATGAAATTATACTTTATATGGCAAAAAAAAAAAACTAATTAATTAATTAAAACCGCAGAGATAAATTTACAGCAGAAACAAACTTCTGAGTTGGACCCCACGACCTCACAAAAATCCAAATGAAATATGAAATACTTGTACCAGTTTTAAATGTGAATTCTGTTCCATCAACTGATCTTCATTTTAGATCAGACATACCGGTAAGTTATAAAATTTTTTTACCATGTAGCCAATTCAGTTAATATGAGAAATTATATAAACTAAGCAACAACGTTCCTAGGCATTTAATCGTTGAGCTACCCGCCTTGGGCTGGCTAGTTCCAACCACGGGGTCGGCTCCGTTTAGAGGTTGAGGGTTCAAATCCCCCTTCCCCCCTCATCTCCCTGTCCAAAAAAAAAAAAATAATTGCACATTGAAGTTTACATTACATTAATAATAATAATAAAAAAAAAAAAAGAAGTGTTAAAATGCTAAACATTCCAGCCTTTGACTTCAATTTATGCTTTCATATAAAGTTAGTGGTACACATATAGATTCCTTTTTGAGTAGTACCATTTAATTATTCTGATGTAACCAGATGCCAATAATTTATGAATCGTGATTTGCATGATGTTTGTGACACGCTACATTAGAGAAACAGCATCATATTTTTCCATATGGAGTCAACTTTGTCATCGCCTCCATTCATCAAACCCCAGAGAGAGGGTAAAAACAAAAAAAAAAAGCAGAACCTGCATCTTTAATTGTGAATGATGACAATTTATTTTTCCAAAAAACAAAAGAATGATAACACTTCATTAAGTTAGAAAATGTGGTAATATCCACATCATATAAAAACTATAGGATGTAATTTATTTCAGTGAGGTGCCAATGCAGATTTATTCATAAGTTCTTCCAAAAAGAAAAATAATAAATAAATAAGGTCAATTCCATTTCTATACCGATGTTGAGAAGCCAGCCAGCCAGTCACTTCAATTGTTGTGAGATCAATAAAGGAACCATGGACCAGTTAAAGATGCCAGGTCCAGGTCTTGGTCTTCAGGTCCAGCATGAAAGAGGAAACCGTAAGCTAATTTTAAATATTCAATTCAATTAGAGCCAAAATGCAGCACGTAAAAAACACACTCCTTCAACCCTTGTTTTGCTTTTGGTTCCCCTCTCCTCCCACTAAAATATATCCTCTTCATGAACCAGACTATATTCAGGAAAGTGCAGCCAATCCACAATTGAGGCTTGGTTCCATGAATTACAACTACAAGAGCCTAATGACTAAAAACATGGACCTTTGCCCAACAGTGAATTCATAATTTGACCCAATATGAAGATGGTCTATAATATACCAATCTGTTGTGTCGTCGTAGGTTACCTTGTCCAATCTCAAAAGAACGCAAGATGACGTAGCAAAAAAAAAAAATTGCTGTGATTTTGACGCGAAAACGCACAGGTAGAGAAAATTACAATGATGAATCAAGAATAAAAGAAAAACAATGTATAGCCATTTTAAGTGTGGCAACTAAAAAGCACAAAAGAAAACATAGTAAAGAAGACATTAATATAACATATGGAAATGCGATTTATAGCCTATGTGTCCCAATCAACCACATGCCTATAAGGTAGAAAAAAATTGCCGGCATTGGATGTCAGGAGGGATCTACAAATACTGGTATACATAAAGGGACTGGCTTAATTTACAAGTAGGGCTATATAAACAATAGATATTTAAATTTAGAAGACGGTCACTATTTACTCACAAAAGCAAACAAGTAGATGAAGTATGAGCAGCAGGAGCAACAACTTCAACAAACAAAACCAGGATGGAAGCCGCCGGAATGAGGCAGCTGATGGTCTAGATGGAGCTCTTCCAGCAACTGCAGGTGAAACTGCATATCCTCCAGGAGTGCTCTGCTGCTCATTCGTTGGTAACGGGTTGACAGGTGATCCATTTGGAGAATTAAGAGGCATCCTATCACTTAGATCTTCACCTGCATATGTAGAGAGATTTGAGTTGACAATCAACAAGCAACTTGGCACATCACACCTTTAGTCTATTAATTACACATTAGTAATTGACTAAACAAAATAAAAATTGGTATCAACTAAATGTGCAACAAATGCATTTTACTAAACATATATAAGGCCAAACAGCCAAGGCTAGAGAACTCACAATTAGAGAGTGACCAACCCAACTTCAAATTTTCCCTATCAAATACCACTCGGTATCCTGTCATGAAATTCTCTGCATAACAAGTTTTTTTTTTTCAGCATAATAAACCAAACAAGCAGAAGAATTGATAAAAATGAACTATTCTCCATAGAACAAGGATAGTACACTTACGTCCAATGGTTCCAATATCTGCTTCAGTCGGCTGAATGGCTAAACAAAATCCAATAATTCCCTAAACCACCAAGGTTGCCACATTTAGATTTCACCCTTTTGGAGGCTCAGCTATATAAATATGTTAAATAGCACAGTAACAACATTTGCCCATGGAACTAGGAAATGTATAACCTTTAATATTAGTCTGTAATCAAGACAACAGTACACATCATGTACCAGAGCATTTACAATTGTGTGTGCTTGCCGCACAGGCCAAAACGAAGGCATTGGATTTTGTTAGAGATATTGGATTTAGTTAGGGGCTCATAGGAGCAAAGACATAAAAAAAAAAAATGAAGACTGCAATTTTTCTCTAGCATTAGGCGTACCAACAGTCCAAAATCAATAATTCAATATAACTTTGATTCAAAGAGATCATAATCTTGCTATACCCAGTGATCCAATCATCCTATTTTTGTTCGGAATTCTTTTAGATAGAAAACCATGGATCCTAAGTTATAAATGATCAACTTCCAGCTTCGTCCATGGTTTTCTGATAACACGTTGAACATATGTTCGCCTCATCCAAACTTCAAAACATGTGTATTAGCATCTCTACTCCTGATGATTTCCTTGCCTAATTAATTTTAATTAAAGAGGGAAAACAAGTTTCATTCGATAGGTCTCACCTGGATGCCATAGATTATAAAAACAGGATGCTGGATCACAAAACTGTTGTTCAGGGGAAAATTGAGCTTCACAGATGGAGTCTTGGGATTTGAGCTGTTTAAAAGAACCCATTAAAACATTTGTCTTGCACGTCATGCATGATTGCAAGTGCACATAATCACACATAGATAGAGCAGCTATTAAAGTTACTGATGCAAATGAACCTGGATTTGTAGCAATATTTCCATGGATAGCCTTCAAAGCTGGAGATTGTAGCATTCACTTGGTGGTCAAACTATCAAGTTACACAATCATATTAGAGAGTTTGATAATCGCCTTACAAATTGGAGTAGAGTGTCAAACAAGTACCTCCTCAGTGATTCTTTCATAAACTTCATTTGGAAGAAAAGTAAAGGACGTGCCAGTATCAACTAGTGCCTTGAAACTTGTTTGCTTAAGACAAGATCTTCCCACACAAAAGGCCTCCACTCCAACAACGTAGGTTGTGCTGAACGAAATCAGGGTTTATAACCATAAACATAAGCATGTTTGGCATCTATGAAAAAGGGTTCAGAAAGGAAGATGAAGCAGAAAACATAAAGATTCACATACTAGTTCCCATCTAAAGTCAGGAACGGTGTAGAATGCTGGGAAGTTGGACCCTGATCACCAAAAAATATCCTCCCAGAATCATCCTCATCAAAACACATAGAGAAAGAGTTTCGGATCAATCCTGCTTTAGCAAGAAAACTAGGAACTGAAATTTCAGTCAGTCCTAAACCCATCAGACCATCAGGTGCAACCCCATCCAAGTAACCGCCACTTTGCTTCATGCCACATCTGTGCATAAGAGAATAAAATAATAAACTAATAAGTAAACAAATAATAATAAGAAAAGCAGGATCCCTAATTATGGTCTAATACCTAAATTTGATAATAAAGGCAGCAAACACATTAAGTTCAAGGAAATTAAACAGGAATGACAAATAAAACATACCCTATGATCACAGGAGCCTGCACAGAATGATTTATTGCATCACCACCATCAGAAGCAAGATGTAGTATGTCCTCAACCAGCAATCCTGAGGTTGATGTGTTCTCGGTGTAGTAATCAATAGTGTACGAGCATGGCTGCTTTGAGCTTTTGCAGTTCGGACCAAATTCACATAACTGATGGCTGCAAGATAGATGCTTGCTCGTACTTGAACGAGATGGACTATATTCATTCAGATCTCTATCCTGCATAATAGATGCTCCAAATACGAGGGAGCACCTGCCAATCAATTATTGAATATAAGTGCTAAACCTGTTACCATATCTTAGCAGAAAATTTGCATCTCCAGTCATGCACTCTTGTTCACTAAATTACAAAATAGATCCACCAACATAGGTTTAGCTGTTTTTCATTAGAAATTACAAGAACTAATATCTCTCTCTTTAGTTCACTGATATAGAAATTTGTCTCATTTAAGACATACTAGAAACTGAAAACTGATAAACACAATAGTATAACAGATCAGCAATTAATTACAAAGTTAAGACTAGTACTCAATATTTATTGATTAAAATCCCCAAGAATAGTATCAATTCACAATGATTTAAGATGATAATTACACAAAAGAAAAAAAAAAAAAGCTGCAAAAGGTCAACCACCCAAAAGCACATCTCAAGGCATGTGGAATGCACATGAAGTATTGATCAGAAATTTCACTAGGATTACATAATTTCAGCATTTATTCTATTGTGATAATTGGCACTGATTTATCACATCTATGCTCTAAAATTTCTATTGCAATATGTAAAGCGACAAGTGTTTGATCAGCAAGCTTTAACGGACATAGCCCCACACCTTCACCACGATTGGCAAAATATTTACTGAGAAGGAAACCTATGAAACTAATTGCAAATGTCTAGCAAAATGTTGTTTAGCTTTAAAAAAAAAAAAGTTTCACAACTGCATTAATTGAAAAACCTCCTTTGTCAACCATCTTGTGCGAGAGAGCAATTACCATGTGCTACGTCATGATCCTTGTTAACAAAAACTCAATTCACAAATAGGTTTTCTTGAGAATATAAAATACAGAAAATGAACACTTACAAAATACCTTGCTCAAAGACAGCACATAAAGAAAAAAAGTCCATAATGAGCTTTAAAGAAGAGGAACAAATGAGGCCAAACAGGAAATCATCTTTAAGAAAACAAAAGAGTAATATCATATATCACAAACAGATATATGAGAAGAAAAAAGAGAGAAATTAAATAAAAGTCAACTTGGTTAAACTATTTTTTAGACATTTTTCAAATAGCACAACAGAAGAAATAGAAGAACAACATAGAAGTTACATGATAACAAAAGATCAATTATTGTGATAGGCTACGTAGATGGACAAATAGTTATCAGGAAGCCAAAACTTGTCATTCACGTGTTTAGAAATGATTGTGGAAGACAGTAGCTTTGTCAAGGTGCTGAATAAACATTGAAATATCAGAGAACAACAAGGAATAAGAGCCACTTTCCAACCTTTTCAAAACTTGGACTTCAAAATTACTTGAGTGCTAATTGGGTAGTTGTGCTGATAAAGCTAAGAACAGGTCTTCAGGACACTGCCTAAGCATGGTAAGCCACTGAAGGGGCTATATTTCCCATATTGGTAGATACAGGTGACAAAGAACAAAACTTGGTCTTAAATGCAGAATTTACATGCTGGTCAGTGAAATTTCTCATTTAACAATTCATAAATCATCTAGCATGGATATCTTCAAGCACATATTTAACCCTTAGAAAAATGAATCACAGCTTCTTCATCTTCCTGGTGGAAATCTACCACAATGCTTTCATGAAAGCGGCAAAACACTCAAGAAGCTAGGACATTAACATTATCTACCCTCATTCACTCCCCTAAAGAGTTTATATTTCTCATTCTCATCCCTTTTCCCTTTTATTCATGCGAAAATGTAAGGAAATTTAAAAATATGTTAAAAAAAAGGGTGAATCCCTTCCAAGAATTGAGAAAGAATTAAAAAAAAACATTAGAAAAAAAACGTAACTCTAAAATATCAACTAGATGAATCTTAGATCTAAGATATAAAATCACATTGTAATGTCCATATAGTTTTATGCTACAATGCACTTAAACTTCAACTAGTAGGCATGTCACCATGTCAGAACTTCAAGAAACTACTCGGGAACATTTCAGTGTCTGTTGGAGAATATATCCTACGTTGGAAAAATATAAAAGAAAAAGTGGCACATAAGTGATGCATATTGTGTCTTAACACAAGTCAATTGATCTTTGTGTTACATGGGTTTAAGCTCATTTATGTGTCTACGTGTCTATGTGTAAGCCAACATTCTCTAGACCTATAGAGTTTCTAACAAGGTGGTTTCCATAAATTTAAAAAAAGGAAACTCATTTCCAACTTGAAATTTTTTTTTAAATTTGTTTTCCTAAATAAGAAAGAAAATAAATTCAAATGGGATTTCACATTTTTTAACTAAATAAAATTATTTATAATCATATTACTGATTGATAGTAATAAATAAATTTTTAATATTTAGGAATAAAATTTATATTTATATACTTTTCTAATATTTATTTATATAGTCCTATATTTTTAGTGTTTTCACGTTTCCCCCACATTTTGATTTCCTATATTTTTAGAAAATATATTTCACCGTATCCATTTTCATATTTACATTTCCATGCAACTTAGGTTTTATGTGGGCCACAAAAGCACAACTAGAAATACAACAAGGCAAAAAGCAACGCATAATAAATAAAAAAGTAAAGATAACGCACTACTATAAGAAGCAACGTACAGCCTTAAGGGGTGAATGACCTACCAGACTATTATAGTAACTTGCAGATAAGGGGGCACATTGTACACAATCACAAGGAACCCAAGATAGATCACTCCCGGCATCCAGTGCAACAAGAAATGAAACATGAGGCGTTCCAATATCAATCCAGGTGTAATGCAGCCTAAAAATTGAAAAAAAAAAACTGAGATATATCCACAATAATAGAATAGAATTGGGAATTCATAAAAAAAACTCATAAAATCCTAGGTATGATTTATATATTAAATAAAAGTGGAAGCAAAGTAATCACAATTCTAATATAGAGCAAAAGACGTGTACAAAACCAATTTAAAACTCTAGTCCTCTGCTCACTTTTGTCATAGGTTCTATTCCCTTTTTCTTCTAATGATGGAAAAAATACTACCACATAAGTTATTAAATCATTTCTTTAATTGGTTTAACATATGACATTTCAATAACTTTCAAGGAAAGGAAATAAAATACCACAAATGTTAGCAGAATTATGTAGCTAAACATAAGCAACATAAACTCCTAGGCATTACAGTTAGGTCTCCATTATCTCTAAAGTTTGACGATATCATGAACCATAAGTCATTCTGGGCATATCAAGATTAAACAACAGCTAATTTAATAAAAAAAATTAACAAGAAAACATTGAGCTTGTCTTGACGATGTTTGTGAACAAGCTTATGTTAGGCCTTTAGTAATAGCTGTACTAAACACTGACTTTAAATTACAGTCTCCATGAAGCAATGGACTTTGGGGTGTTAGGCTATTGCCCACGCTGATCCCAAGCAACACAAGGAGGAAGGTAACCACTTTATACAACGAGAAAAAAAGCATTCATTTCATTTCAGAATTAAAGATTACTAGGCTCCCATGGGTGACCCAGCTGTAACAGGGCCTATTACAGCATAACATATATATTTATATATATTGTTAATTACTAAACTAATATACAAGATAATAGATAAATAGTTTAAATATGCTGAGGATTCCACTTAGCTTGAGGCGCAACTATCAGCTCAAGATTGGTAACTTCTATTGAAACCAGGTAGCAGGGAACCCAAAAATACATCTTCCCGGAAAATTATTAATTGATTTGGGTCTTTCTCCAGTGACAAGTTTGATCATTTGAAATAAAAATAAAAAAAAAATTGCTTATATATTAGCGTCAAACAAGAGGATAAAAGAGGCAGAATAAAAAGAAACAGACAAAGTCAACAATTAATAGCAAGAATCTTCTTTCAAGTCGAGAAAGCAATGAATCGCAGAATTAGTCAAATTACGTCCAAACAGAAAAAGACCAAATCACTTTAATATTATAATAATAATAAAGAAGAATCAAAGGTACCATCCAAAGTCATTTCCAAGCGACATCGTTTTGCTGCCTCCAGAGGGAAATAGGTACTGATACTGAGGTCCAAGCTTCAACTTCTGTCTCTGAAAGTCACTAGCAACAAGCATCTGATAATACTCCATGCTCTTCTTGTCCGGCCAACTGTAACCGACCACGGTCTCGTTTCTCGAAACCCTAAGCGCTTTAACTTCATTGGAGAATCGGTGAATCAGCCGGGAAGAAAACGTAAGTTCCACACTCTGGTCGATGAGAAGAAGAAGAC
Source organism: Mallotus japonicus (assembly GCA_949634005.1). Lineage (NCBI taxonomy): Eukaryota > Viridiplantae > Streptophyta > Magnoliopsida > Malpighiales > Euphorbiaceae > Mallotus > Mallotus japonicus. The sequence continues at coordinate 36,860 of CATIWK010359389.1, forward strand.
AGGCCATTACTAAAATGAAGATAGATCTCGACCGAGACCGAGAGCGAGATCTCGATCGAGCCGCCATGGCGACTCGAAAGGAAGTGAAATGTGGATCTAGGGTTTGGTGGAAGGGAGGGGAGAGCAGCAATGCAATGCAAGTGGTGTTGATTAGGGCAATGCAAGTGGTGTTGATTAGGGAAATGCAACTTTTAACATTTGTGTTGAGAAATGATTAAAAAGGAGCTGAAAAGGAAAGGTCTGTGGAGTTAGTGTGTTAAATAGCTTTAGCTGTCGTGTACTGTACTACTACTATACACTATCCTCTCTTTTCCTCATGTTTTTGGAGGATTGTGTTGTCGTGTTGTCCATCCAGAAAATGGCCACGACCACGACACTAACCTTTGTAGTCCACGGGTGTACATAATCAGTGTCAAATGTCAATATCTGTCCTGATCCGATGAAAAGTTAAAATAGGTTTGGATTTAAAGACATTTATATATATTTTTTTTTAATTGAATGATTTTAGAGGGATTATAAACTTCTAATAATTTTTATAAAATGTCCCTCACGAATAGTTTAAGTGGTAAAAGATATGGACATTCAGTTTAAGGAGACAAGAATAGAACCTCCACTCTCTCTATCTTCTTCCCTTGTAGTGTTAAGAATTAACCACTTGATCTATGATAAAATATATATATATATATGGCCGAATACCTCTTCTCACCCCTGAACTTTACCATTTTAGTCCATTTCACACATCAACTTTTTTTTTAACCAATAGCACGTGAACTTTTATTTTGGACCGATTTCACCCATAGTCAGATATTTTTTGGACCTATTTCACACATCATGTGACAGTGTGGACAAGCGCGTGGGCCCAATGAATGTGAGGCGCGCGGTTGGTGAAAGAAGAGCTGACTTGTTAATGTGTGCTGACGTGTCTATGGGTGAAATCGATCCAAAATAAAAGTTCATATGTTGAATTGGTTAATTTTTGAAGTTGATGGGTGAAATTGACCAAAAGAGTAAAGTTCAGAGATGAAAAGGTTTGACATGGATGTTCACCTGGACTTATATATGTCATGTCATCGCGCGTCCTTCACACGCATTTGGTTATGTCTGACCATAGGTGAAATAGGTTAAAAATAAAAGTTCATATGTGCTATTGGTTAAAAAAAAAGTTGATATGTGAAATTGACTAAAATGGTAAAGTTCAAGGGTGAAAAAGGGTATTTGGCCATATATATATATATAAAAAACAATTTTTTATTGTGACTCAATCACAAGTCACAAAAAATTTTTCTTCAGCTGTCACTTTGTGTTTCCTCAGAGATATCAACTTTATAGGGGTGATTACTAGTTTTTAAACCGGTAATCATCCCCTATTTTTCTTCTCTTTACTTTCTAGTTTCATATCAAAATAATAGCCTTAGATAGTCTAGATAGGCATGTTGTCTTTGTATGGTTTGTCTATGTGTGGTTTGTACCACTTTTTGTGCAGAAGGCATATCAAATCTACTCTCTATTGTCTCGCATGGACTTTGCTCTTTCTTGATAGCGAGATGGTTGTTGTTCTAACATCTCCCTTCGATCTGTGTTGCTGCCGCTCGGTTCTAAGGAGGAGGCTATCCTCTCCTGTCAGATAGCTGATTCCCAGCTTGCAGCTGTTTCTCTTCAATCTAGACATCCTAATCTCTGTCAGTCCAAGATTTTCTTAGCTCAAGCAAGATCAGATTGAAGACAAGAACCAAGTAAAAGATCACCTGGTTGCTGTTGCTATTGCTACCGCCTCTTCAAGAAGGCTTCCTTTGTGGTTTTTCTCAACTCATTAGGGTGTCCCCAATGTTGAGATGTAATAGTTCTAGGCCTCACTCTTGTTCATGGCCTTTGTTCACCAATTCTCCTTGTAATGGGCCTCAGTGTTATGCCTTCTTATGTAATTATATTTGCTAATTAATGATATCCTATTGTTGTTAAAAAAAAAAAACTTTCATAGAATTATTGACCAAAAAATAATGATTTTCATAGAATTTATAAATTTGTCAATGACTTTCATAGACTTTTTATTTTGAAACTTTTATAGACATTGACCAACTTTTATAATTTGAAAATCTGGTACAAATCTAAATCATTTTGGTTAATTTGAGGCAAGTATTATTCAGTTTCAAAAAATCTGAATTAGATATAGTTCATTTGGATTTTTAGAAAAGAACGTTTTTGTTTTGTTTTATTTTATTTTTATCTTTGTGCTCTTAACTTTTATTAGTTTAGTCGTTCCAATTTCAGGTTTGTGCTCTTAAAGAATTTGTTTGTTTGCTGTTATTTTTTTTTTCTAATTGTTCTTTTTACTTTTTATTAGATGATAAAAAATAAAGAAGTGAAAATCATTCCCTATAAACTCTAAATAAATTAAACGCCAAAAATTAAAGCATTGCACGCAATAAAACTCAATATAAACCTTAAAAACTATCAACACCTATAACATCAAATGCATTTCAAAAAAAATTAAAAAGAAACACCCAAAAATATTAATCATACATATCGTGCAATAAAACATGAGATACCTTGTTAATTGTTCAGCATTAAACCAAAAAATGTTACAAGTTGAAGAATTACCAGATGAAGCTAAAAAAAGAAAGTCCATTGAAATCTTGCGAGTGAGTGAAGGAAAATATTTTATGTTTTATCTTTATAATATCACATAAAAAGTCTATAAAAGTACATTAAAATATAATGTCTATAAAAATCAATGACTTTTTGAATATCACCTTACTTTTATAGACTCTATTAAAATTGCAATCCAATACCTTCTAACTTTTACAGGCTTTTTTTAAGTTTTTAAAAATCTTAATTGAATATCGTCTTACTTTCCTAAAGTCTTAAAAAGCTCTAATTGAATACCACCTAATTTTTGAAATCAATAAAAATTTTCTAAAATCATAATTGAATACACCCCTCTTAGAAAATAAATTTAAACGGGTTAAATTTACTTAATTTGTTTAAAAAATAAAATATTTTTTTTTTGGTAAATTGGGAGTTTATATGATTTTAACATCTATGAACTGTAAAATAGAGACAGTCCTCCCCTTTTAAATCAACAACTGCAAAAAATCGAACCATACACCTCAGATAATATGTAATGTATATATGCATAGTTTATTTAAGACATAAATAATAATTTATTTAATTAAGTAGTATAATGCACTAAGATAGACGTGATATACGACATAAATAAATATATATATTAACACATATATACATTAATGCATATATGTGTTAACATCTAAAATCAAGGTCTGAACGATTGGAAGAAACCAAGGAAGACTGGGTAAAACTGAACATTGATGTTGCTATCTTTCAATATAGGAATGAGTTTGGAGTAGGATGTATCATTAGGCACGCTTTAGGTTGCATTTTCAGGGCGAAATTGAGCTCTTTCATTGAGCTGGCATGTCTGAAAATGACAGAAGCTATGGAAGCAAAAGAAGCTCTAAGGTAGGTAAAGAGCTTGCAATTGGATGTAATTGTAATTGAAATTATCTAATTGTTTTCTTAATTCTCTACATTTATGCATCAAGCAGCATTAGTTAAATCTACCTAACATACTTCTAGTTTAGAACTCAGCAAACTTAGATCCTTTAATTTGTATAAATCATTTGAAAAAAAATAAGAAATATCTTGTTCAAAGTAAGTTTGTGTATCTCACACACACATGACACGCTTACAATTTGAATTTTTAGGGTTAGAGAGAAACAAATACATATTTTATTCATACTTAAATATTATTGAAAGATAAAAATATACACCTTGATTTATTAAAAAATATTTATATAAGTTAGCTTAAATTTCATATTTAATTTTTTATGCATAATAGATTATAAATTATTAAATAATTAAACTTTATATTATATTTAAATAATTTATACATATAATTTTTATTGAAATATTATTTTTTTTATTGTAATAATGCATAAAATATACCTATTCCAATAATTATTTTAATATTTTTATTTTGAATATTAATATATTCTAAATGTGTTATGGAC